>CBVK0101752200.1:0-14418 GCA_900067695.1 Picea abies | reverse complement strand
CAATAAAAATAATAATAATGACATGATTAATCCACAATGGAGATTTAATCAAATAACAAAATAATAAGAATGCTCTTCGCAGTTACATTATTTCAACACCTCGTACTTGAACCTGATCCATTCTTCATTTGCTTCTGCAACTGATTTAAGCTCTGTAGTAGCTGAGTGTTTAGCTGATCTTGCTTCTCTTGGGCTTTCAACATCCTCTCATTATTATCTTTACAGCTCTGCACCTCCATCTTCAAGCTCCTTATAGTTGCTACCAGTGCTAATGGCTCCATTCTCTCTCTATGCCCATTAGACTTTGTCTCTTCTACACTAATATTCAGGCCCCTAACTTCTTCTTCATGGAAGTAAGGTCTTTTGCCCATCTTCCATGTCTCCTCTTCAATAACATTCTTCAATTCTATTCTTTACTTGTCCTTGCTGTAGCTTTGACTTTGCAAGAAGTGTGCATACCAATAAAACTGTCAGATACATCTCAATTAATGCACCTGACCTGCTGCTTGAATCAGAGAGTTTTGGGAAATAGTAGGAAAGTTGTATCTTCTATCTCACATTTGGATGAAGGCCATGCCTTTCAAATGGATAGTCTGTCGGAAGAGTACTTGTTTTGTTGGAGAACAGAGATTTGTAGAGATTGTCCCAAGAGATATGTAGGACTGGAATGTTAACAACTGTGTGAAAATTACTTTGGAAAAGTAAAGTTACTTTGGAACACAGTGCTTTAGGTGGCTAGTTTTACATATAATTTTTTGACTCATGACAATTTGTTAAACTGTAAAATAGGATGGACCGCTCCTTGTTGTATCCTGTGGAAAGAAGCAGGGTTGTCCTTCCATCACCATTTCTTAGTTTGTTCTTTGTTTTATAGATCACGGTGGGTGCTAAGTTAGGAATTGATGGTAACTTTTTTTTGGTTTGTCAAAATGCTAATCAATTCCTTTTAAATTGGGAAAATAAATTTTCATTTGGTTTAAAGGAAAAGCCTGTGAGCCATCAGCTTTGTTTATTGCGTTCCTTAGAGTGACTTGGTTTTCCAGAAATTGAGCTACTTTTCATGAAGATATTACTCTGCAGAAGATTTGGTGGCAGGCTACGAGTTGGCCCAGAGAACAGATGCTGGATTCTGTAGCTTTAGATAAATTTGACATTTGCATGTTGGACCTCTAGATCCTTTCAAATGTTTAGGACTTTGTGGTTGTTAATTGTTTTTATATGGGAGCCAAAGATTATCCCTCCTAAGCCAAAGATATGGGACCATGCTGTGGACATTATTCCACAAAAATTCTGGAGACTTAATTTGAGTTTTAAGGAAAAATCCGGGAATTGCAGGTGTGGGAGAGGTTCTTTTTGACAAAGAGTCATCTTTAGCTTTACATGGAATCCTTAGGTCCAACTTCAAAAATTTGAAGTTACGAGTTTTGTTAAGATATTTGAAGCCGGCCATTTCAAATTATGTGAAGAAACTGTTGATCCAAAGTGATTTGAAGTTGATGATTCAAGAATGCAAGCGTCAGGTTGATAATCTCACCATGGAATTCAACTTTTAGTGGAAGAGGCGTTCCAATATACTTGTGTTTGATGAAGTTATTTTCAAGCATATTTACAGCGACAAGAACCACCTTGTTTTTGTGTGTACTAAGGCGATGGTTTATTTTGCACCCAATGGATCTGAGTATGGTAAACAACCTTTCTAATATGGCATTGCTGACAGTTTTGATATGGGAAAGCAGCTCGACTCAATTTCTATGTGTTTCATAATGAACAGTTGGCCACTGATCAGGTTATTGTAACTCTAAGCCTTATGAGATTGTTATCGATGCTGTAGAGCTGTTAAGGTTGCTTTGTCCTTTATTCAGTATTTTGAAGGACCTGAACCTAATCTGGTTACTATGAAATCAGATATTGATCATTTTGGACAATTTATTCTCAACAGATTATCTAACTTGGCCGTTATTTCATACAACAAAAATGTGGAGCTGACCTTAGGGAAACAAAAATTTGATGAAAATGTAATTATTGTGCTTGATTTGTTTGTTTCTCCCTACATGTGTAATGTTTTCCATTTGACAAGTCTTTTCATTGTGTGTCCTCCTCGAAATCTATTACTTATTGCCATTTTCACTCCTTTAATCTTGCGTAGCTTTGCACAATCCAACCAGAATATCAAGTACTATGGACTGTTCATGAGAATTTTAAATCAATCACAAGTAAATATCTTAAACAATGTACTCCAAAAAGATTGCTAAAAATAGTAACATTTAGTCTGCAGGCTTAATAGAATCCTCCGAGTGGGAAAAAATCTTAGATCTTAATTTGTTTTTTGGCAGAATGGCCCCTAGACTGATCATGCAAAATTTTAAATCAATCAAGTAAATATCGGACAAAGTCCTTCAAAACAGTTACTACATATGTTAACATTTAGTCAAAATTACTGACTGTAGGCTTAACAGAATGAGTGGGAAAAGTTTACTGAGGTCTTAATTTGTTTTTGTGCAGAATGGCCTTTAGAATGACAAGTAACAGAGATATAGGTGCATAGGTGAAAGTATAAGTAAGCTACCCATTTGTTGTACATGAGAGTGCAAACCCGAGGGCAGCTTTACTGAACAGTGAAGACTGACATGTGGGAGTGGACTAAATCTAGATTTTTAGCTGCCTCCATGGGGCAAAAAATGACAGAAGCGCTAATCAAAGTTCAAACTTATCCTTGATATATTTCTTGATATGTTCATACATAATTCAGTGTAAACTTCTTTTAAATAATGACTGCTTTTTTTTAAATAAGATTTTTGTTAAGAGTTCCTAAGTGGTCCCAATAAAGAGACTATTCACCTGAAATCAGGGATGCCTATAAAAGATTCCAATTAAAAGGATTGAATATGTACATAAATCAAGAATTTAGGAGATGCATGTCAAAGTAAAGGTTCTAATTTCCAAGTTCTTGCTGATGAACATATATATTGAAAAGAAATATAAGGAATTCACGCAAAATGTTCACTTTGTTAAAGACTGTTTAAGAGGCATAGATTCATTCTCTTGGTATATTTTGTGCCGCCTTTTTTGATATGGGTTACAATGTTGGAATCCTTTTAGCTAAAGATTTCTAACTCTTAATTGTTTTGTTGCAGAGCACTATTTGTAGGCATCCTGTTTTGGTAGAAAAGTTTGTGCCATCAGAAATTATAGTGTATACCTGAGATTGAATTATTTCCCAGTAAAGAGAAGGTTGAAAATACTTCAATGTAGCAGAGCACTTTGATGACAGATGCCTTTTTTTAGGACAAGAAATTGTTGACTGGGATGGGCCTTGAATGATGTTGTGGCTATTGAACAATCTTTTGGAGAACGAGGTCAGTTTTCAGACTTAAATTTAACCCAGGTTTTTAGTTTGCCAAGCCAATTAGTTTTTTGCTTCTCAATCATCAGAGAGCCTCGGAAATTGTAATACTATGGGCAGCTTTGCCTGGAAAGTGGGCAAGCTTCTGCATTTCTTTCTTACTGTGTGATGCTCCATATTTTGTGTTTAAGAGCTCCCAATGGTACTTTGTAGTACAGGGCTTAAGAAGAAGATTTTGTAAACTTCATTGTATCATAATTCATTATATCTAATCCATTTTTGGTACTTTTTTGACCCCCTTTTAACTGAGCAAAAATGATTTGTGTGATCAAGTATTCCAGGTTTTGTTTTCACACAAGTGTGAAATATCACATATTTAAGCCTCGTGTGCATGTAGTTCAGAAAACCAGATAAAGCCAGTGATTATTGCAATACATAAAAATTGCATGCCTGAAAAAACTACATTCCAGGAAAGTCAGGGCTGTTCTTCTCAGTCGGATCACTTGTCATTGGATAGGGATTAACTTCTACCCTTTTTCTTTTAAGTTGCTTTGAGAAATGCTCCGAGGTTGGAGCAGCACTGCATAATAGACTTCCTTCGGCTTATGTGCCAGGTCTGATGGGTAACTGTTCTGCTAAATTACCCAGGTCTTGCACTGGTTTCATCCCTTTTTGACATACCATTTGGGTGGGGCAGACCGCAGTGTGAATGGAACCCTGGTGGGTGGATTGATACTGTCATCCTTGCCAGTGAACCAAGGCTCTGTTGGTAACTTCTAGGTTTTTATTGGATTGTTCTGTAATTATGGGTTCAATTATAAATTTCTTTGAAGTCCTCTGTTAATGTAGAAAAACATTCTAGATTTTTATTGGATTGTTCTGTAATTATGGGTTCAATTATAAATTTCTTTGAAGTTCACAGGTTAATGAAGAATTTTTTTTTTCTCCGAAGGGGAAATTTTGAAATCATTGGTGTCTAAAGCAGTTATGCATATCGGTAAATTGAATATTCAGGGCCTATTGATTTTTTCCATTTTCGTTGATTTTCAAAAGGACCACCAGGGTTGATACGGTCTTCAAAAGTTCAGTGTGTTTTTCCAATGGGCGCAGGGAAAACTTTATGGGCTAATATTTGCCTCACAGGCATTGTTTTACATTTTGAAAAAAAATAAATTTGCCAATTGACAAACAATTCACAAAAACTTTAGCCATTTTTTAATATAAAAGCTATGTAATTTGATTATTTCTGCAAAACTTACAATGATTAATGATTTTCGATTTTGTTTCGAAAAAGTTAAAATTGCCACCTATCATAACATAAAATATTTATTTGCTTTAAGTTTGTACTTTTACGATGTCGACAATTTCCATTTTCCATGAGAAAAATGCCATTTGTGTTATTAGTCCCTGCCATGGGACTATAGCAATGAGTTTGTTTTTGATGTGACATTTAGTTGTTTTTTACCATAAATTTTTGTATGCAATGTATTGTTTAACATAGGAAAAAAATGATATATTTTTGGATATAATAAATATATTTGTGTTTCTCATTTCTAATCGGTTGATAGAATTGAAGTGCTATTACTCTCTTCACCTCTTTCAATATGTAGAATTAATTACATAATCAATGAATTTCACGGGTCATATCAACCATTCTTGGTTTCCCCTCACCATCTCTCTCATAACATCCATGGTATATCTTGGAAAACTTTCCCCCTCTCAGCAATTTTGCAACACATATTCAAATTCTATTAATAACAGAAATTCATACATTGACCCTTTTATACAAGGGTTCATTAAATCAAACATTCACACACATTTAGTCTGTCATAGTCTCTTGGCCAGTTATAATTATATTTACAA
Source organism: Picea abies (assembly GCA_900067695.1). Taxonomy (NCBI): domain Eukaryota; kingdom Viridiplantae; phylum Streptophyta; class Pinopsida; order Pinales; family Pinaceae; genus Picea; species Picea abies. The sequence continues at coordinate 9,212 of CBVK0101752200.1, read as the reverse complement.
ACTGGGGAAACAGGGGTATTACAATCCCCTCCCCCCTTAAAAGAACATCGTCTTCGATGTTCTATTTGTCGATGTGCTCCATATGTACATAATTAAACAAAAATGGATATGTTTGTCTCATGGAATCCTCCAATTCCCATGTAGCCTCATATGGGACAAAGTGTTTCCACTACACCTTGACCTACTCTGAAATTGAGCAGGCTATAAACAAAAAAAAAATTAACATAGTATAAAGTAAGACTATAGGAGTAAGAGATGGATCCATGTCTAGCATGAAACCTATCCTTATCTTGTCCTCCATCTGGACTGATAAAGCAACCTGGTTGCAAAAGGATGGACACATCCCGGATGATCACGATTGGGGAGTCCAAATTATGGGCAGGTTGATGAGCCATGAAACAAGAGCATAGAGTCAACAACATAGTGATCCTAGCATTCAACTACTCCATCCTAAACCTCAAGTCTGAAACTTCCCCCCTTAATTAAAATATAAGTTGCAACTACTTCTCCTCCATTCATGACTCCATAAGATCTTAACAGGCTTCGGATTGAATCTTTCGGGAGTCTTTAGGAGGATGTTCATCCCACTTAATTGAGGTAGTTCCCTAGATGTTATACTAGACTTTGAAGTTGTTTTGGAACACGACCTCATCTTCAACCCATTCTACACCTCATCACCATAACATGATGTCTTCCAAATTACATTGCATGGAAGTATCCATAGGTGGACCACTCTTCTCCTCTCAACGACGAGGTGAATCATAGGAAACCATCTCCAATTCATCTATTGATAAATCTTATCTACCAAGCCCGGTGCCACCCCACCAAAAATATATCTTTCCCCAATGGACCCATTCCCTTTCCCTTAACTTCTACATGCAGAGGAAGAGAGAGAAAAGAAAATAGGAGTGGGTGGTCGAGCATAGAATCAACGATGACCAAATAATCCCAACTGACAAAGAACGTGGGGGAGAACAATCTGGATTCAACTGGCCTCTAGCATATATCACCTTCATTGTAGTCCTACCAATCATTAAATGTTCCTTTAACATAATGATGGTATGTAGACTGCTACGATGATTTCTCCCCACGTCAGTTGTACCATGAAATATCACCATGGATATCCTTGCACACACTAGAATTTTAATCACCTCAATGCTCTGACTACTGTATTTAATAAAATTTCCATCCACGCGCTCGTCTTGGAAGAAGTGTTGATGGGTGGCTAGATGTGCATTAGTTTCTTGTACTTTCATGATTCTTTCAATAACACCCCATATGGGGGTGATTCCTCCCTTTGATATATGCTCAAAAATTCTAGGAACAAAGGTTGTGCAAGGATTTGATTGCAACTGCATTTCCCCCCTTCTATTTACCCCTTCATTGGAAAGCTTATCTACAAGTTTGTTAGTGTCACCTAGGATGTGAAATAGAATAAGAACAAGATTTGGGAGCAACAAGGATTTTAAAAATTAAAGTTTATTAAGGAGCATCTAGTTTTGAGAAATATGAGCACGCTCAGATCCATTAAGAAGTTGTGCAAGAATTTCCAGGATGAGATTGGAATCCCCTTCCATAATTAATTGATGAAATCCTATCCTAGAGGTAGTTTGAATGCCTCAAATCAGAGCCTAGAGTTCAACTGCATTGTTTGATTCATTCCCGAGGATTCTAGAAATATTATAGCAAAGTTGACCCTGATTTTCCTGAAAAGCAACACCAAAACTAGCTAGGTCTAGGTTACCCTTAGAATATCCATCAAATTTGAGTTTGATGAATCCATAGGGAGGACACTTCCAATTCTCATATGTTGTAGGATAGGAGAGATTCCTAGGAGAGGGTATCGGTTCTAGGGATAGGCAGAGATCCCAGGTGAGAATAATGTGATTCTCTCTATGACAACAAGGTAGGTTTTATGCACTCCAATGTTTTTGCCAAACTATTTCCATAATGTTGTCTTTAATTTTGGACCAGATGTCTTGCCATGGAAATGTTTCTAAGTGGAATATTCTTTGATTTCTTTTCTTCCATATTTTGAACAAGAGGAACCCTGGAAAAAGATGCCAAATATGATCGAGCTTTAGATTCTTGAAGGCCAAATATATCTAGTTGGAATTGTTTTTATGGTACTATCCCTTTTTCAGTCATAAGTTCACATGATTTGGGCAGCCTAGTCCTAGAGGGAGGATTATTTATTGAAAATGTTACAACAAAAAATTTAGCACCTTTATATGACTTAAAGTACTAAGTATCAAGGGGCTAGTTGGTTGAAAGAATGATTGGCTCTTCTCCATCACAACGGGGCTTCCCTAAAAGGTAGGGTTGTTAGGTTATAAAATGGAGGCACAAGGTGATTTAATGAAGAATTAGCCTAAGCAAAATGGTGGTAATAGTATAATGGATTAATGAGTGGTGTGAGAAGAGAAAATGAAGGAAAACCCTAAGACCAAGTGCCTACTCAAACCTTGAGAAAATGGAGTCTAAGGGAGTATACATTAAAGAGGGGAAGCACATGAAAATGTAAGGCAATAGGGGCTGCTACGCATGCCACAAATCAGCCTCATGAAAATGTAAGGCAATAGGGGCTGCTACGCATGCCACAAATCAGCCTTAGCTTGCTGATTTCTATTGCAAAAATTTATCCTTGGAAAGCTAGGTGTGCTATTCAAAATGTTCGTATGAAGGTGATGTCATATCAATGTTAACACCAATAGGATTTATTAGATATAGCTAGATATGACAACAATAACTGTAGAAGGGGTTAAATCCTCATATTACGTTATCCTAATGAGTCATGGATTATTGCAAGGCCTTCACATCAACAACATAAGGTTTTCCTACAATGGAAATTAACACATGAAAAGTAAACTACACAAAAAAAGCCTAAAAAAAAATTATACACCTTTGATCTTCCATTGGGCTCCAAGCATGTGAAGTACAAATGAAGTCAAGGGGAGAGCTCCTCCATCTCCAAAATCCCCACTGCCATTACAAGCCCCCACTGCCATTACAATAGAGAGAGAATTCCTCTTTACATTGTAAGTCTCTTCTCTCATACAATAAAAAATCATTATTTTCTTAATTCTGTGACAAGTCAAACACATAGTAAAATATTGTAGTTAGATTCTTGGTTGACCAAATCAAAAGGCAAGTGGACACTAGCCTCTTCAGGACAACTCACCCCATCCAAAAATAGCAAGTAACATGCATTAAATAATACTCATGAAGGGATCACACTACTAAAAATAGGCACAATACCAAGTCATGTGTGCATGCAGATATAAAATAAAATAACCTCAACATAGGAGGATGTGCTTCAAGGTGCACCTAGAAGAGCTCACTAAGTGCACCCTCCAAGATGCATGAGTGATAAAATAATATAATCATTCTTTGAGGAGAATGCTCCATAACCACCTCATCGTGGTCCATAATAGTCATGTGTAAGTGTGCAACAACTCCATGGATGAATGTGCAAAGTGCCAACTAGATGGAGCGTTTCATAAAAAGGATGCGGTCCAGCCCAAAATAAGAAGTAAAAGTCTCTACAAGTGCACCCTCCAAGACAATCTCCAAAAATAGAAAGAAACCTTCAACATGTGAACCTCCAAGTATGCCACATGCCTCCCAATAAATGCTATGCACAACCACCTCAAATAAGATAATATATGTGCCAAGTCAAAGATATGAGGGTGCTCTCCTATGAAGGTCAATAGATGCCTAGTGTCGTTGAAATATCCAAGCAATAAAGATGAGAGCCCCTAGGAGAGGTTTTCCTTAGAAGAGTGTGCCATGTAACCACCTTAACCACCCACAAATAAGAAAATACTCTAATGAAGTATGCCCTACTAGGAGAATGTGTTAAGGGTGGTTAGATCTCAATAATAAAATCTTACACCACAACCACATCATAATGATGTCTAACCAACCCAAGGGAGTGCACCCTCGAGGAGTGTGTCAACCTTTCCAAGAAACAATAAAATAATGCATGCTTTGATAATTGTGCCCAAGAAGGGGGGTGCTCCATAGTAAAACCTCAACCAACTCCAATTGACCACTGCAACTGTGACGATGAAGCTAATGAAGCAGGGTGCCCAAGCTATTAACCTTTATTTGGATAAATTAGATCAATTTAACCATTGAACAATTAAATCAATCTCAACATGTGTGCACAAAGGTTAATGCTGAAATAAAACCATAGCCCCCTTCCAAACAATCACAAATTGATTAAATCACCATGAACATGTGTGCCAAAGAAGGGTGCGATATAATAAAGTGTTATACCATGTGAATAAAAATGTTCTCCTTAGCAAAACCCCACCATGAAAACAACAAAAGATAAAGCCCAAGCTACGATGAACTGCCACCAAGGGATTATTCCATCAAAAATCATCATCCAACATTAGGAAAATGTTAGATCACTATAAAATTATATGTAGTACTCCCCTCTTCTAACTCAATCTTTAGGAAATAGCACATCAATGAGGGTACCAACATCATAAAACACATCCCTCTCCTATATGTGATGTCTAGCAAATGTTACAACATTAAGTTATATCACCTAGAAAAATCCCACGAATGTTGCATGGATCATCCCACCATAGCAACATCTAAGAGAAAGAGACCTAACAAAATGTTAACCCATCCAATTATCAAGTGTGTCCCCCATCACACGTAGAACACATGACGACCATGTAGAACTCCCAATCCTAGTGACACCAATATCATGCATCAACACACTCTAGTCATTAGGCACATCATGAAATATCTCTCTCCTACCACTATCATCTAACCCCTTGGGGGGCTAGAACCATAATTCATAAACAAAGTGTAGCAAAGATAAGCAAGTAGACCAAAATCACACCTAATATGAGTTAACATGCTCCAAGATATCAAAAAATATGTACCAAGGGGTGATCAACAAGGTAAGGACATGCGAAAAGGTCACCAAACCAACAAGCACAATCATCCAACTAAGGAGAAGCGAGGCTTCCCCAACCAAAGATCCCCATCAAATGATATGATAACATGAAGAGAAAGGGATCCATGAAGATGAATCCTCTCAAGTCGATTCAAAAGCTCCAAGGAACCAACAACAAATCTCCACCAATGTGATGAAAATCACAATGTGGATATATAGAGGTACTAGTTGATATAGAAACAATAAAAATATTGAGCACATATGCCACCAAATTAGATACAACTATGAACCACACAACTTTGTGATGTGTGATGTGGGTATTATTTGGCACATTCGAGCGAGCTTTCTCACCATCAATTGATTCATACATAGTATCTCATACAAAATAACGATTTATTTTAGTTTGCTCTCTATTTTGAATGAAGATGAAGAGCAAACACAATTTTCCAAAAGTATTACTTTGTGTCGATTATTAAAATTAGATTTACATGTACATATGGCATGGCACTATTTAAGAAGAGAAAAATCTCTGTGTGAATATTTGAATTGGGGGGTCCTTTTATGCACATTGCATATGTTTTTATCTGTGCAATTATGGATACATCAAGTGACTACTATATCCACAGGGTGCATGAGGCACTTTGGACAACTATTCCTTTGATTCCAACATCAAAGCAAGTGACTTTATTGCAACCATTCCATTGATCAAATGATTTGAGGGAGAAAAAGTAGCTATTCATCAATCTTATTATTGCCTCCACAACTCTATCCTACATATGGGTTAGGGACCATGAGGCAGTGGGTATATATCTCTTAAATTCTTTATCGAGTGGGCCTAATGGTTAAGAACATGTGTTTCCTTTTTGGAGGTCACATGTTTAAATCTAGAGGGAGTTAGGGTATGTACACCTCCGTAGACTTTAGCAGTCAAATTGTTGCTTGGAGGGGGTCCCTTGTTCCATAAACAAGGGGGTCTCATACACCAATTTGGTATCTGGCATGGCTGTGACTTTAAAATTATATTATTGTTATTATTATTATAGTAAGGCATTGCGTATACATTGCTCAATTTTTTTTGTGATGATTTGATCTTATTATCCCTTACATGGATTTCCTTGTAATAACTCGTTTTCATCCATTCACTGTTCAACGATGTTTCAACATTTCTCTTGAGATTTACAAGGGTCATCAAGTTAATTGATGGAACCAAATCTCACTCAAATTCTTAATAGCCTCCACACGAGAGAGAGAGAGAGAGAGAGAGAGAGAGAGAGAGAGAGAGATCCAAGAACACATGCACTAAAAACATAAATGCACAAGTTTGTCCAAGAGAAAAACCCAAACACGAGAAATTGGCAAAATATAAGTGCCCTTGGGCTTATAACACTTTTGTAAGAGAGATCAAGAAGATCACAAGATGAGATGATCCAAATGAGAGCTTGAGTTATGTATCTACACATAACTCAAGTGAAGGGTCCTCCAAAAATGGATTATGGGCCCATATAATAAGGGCACACACCCCAAGAGGGTTATTGAGTGTATAATCAAGGTTGACTAGGTTGGCCTTAACCACACTTAGTAATGCAATAAAAGAAATAAAGAATATGGCCTTTGCCATACTTACAAGTACATAATGATACATGAGTCGTGACCATAGATAGTGCATTAATAATTCCAACAATGCCACTTACGATTTCAATAGCTTTGCTTATGCCGAGTAAGGGGCCACTTAGAGATGCCATTATAGAACAACATCCCCCATGAGTGGAAAGTCTTCCACACAAATACGATGCCGCAAACCAATGAAGGTGGGCCTCGACAAAATTTTGGTGAAGATATCTGGACGCTGATCGACCAAAGGTACATAGAGAAGTGCATTACATCCTAGAGCATGGAGACGACATATATAGTGCATCTAAAGCTGAACATGTTTAGATTTACGATGATATGGGATTATGAATAAGTTTGATTGTACTTTGATTGTCACAATATAGAGGGGTGGGGCCTTTCTTGAGGAATAACCCACTGAATAATGCATATGAGTGGTGCCCTTCAAATAGTGAAAAATACAATTGACCTATTGTGAGTGACTCTGATGAGGTGCCTTCAAAGACCGAGAATGCAAACTAATAGTGAAGGCAATATTTGGTTGAGTATGAGTAAGGTAGAGAAGACTACCCACTAAAGAGCAATAGATAGTAACATCAAATAAAGGAGGGGAAATTTCCTAAAAATTTATCACAGTGGTAAGAGGGGTGCTAATCAATGTACAATCCTCCATCCTAAAGTGTTCCAACAAATCTAGGACATACTTAGTTTGAGAGAGATATCCCAGAGGTAGACTAAGTAATTTGAATGCCTAGAAATAAGTGAAGTAGACCATGATCAATGATTTCAAACGACTCCTAAAGCCTTAGCTTAAATGCTTTAACTCGAGAGGTTGAGTTGTCAATGAGATTCAAATCATCCACATAGATCACAATAATAAGGATTTGATTTTCTTGATGACAAATGTAGAGATTAGTGTCACAATGAGAAAATCCACAACTAAGAAAAATTTATGGATCTTCTCATACCAAGCACGAGGTGCCTATTTTGTCCATATAAAGATTTCTAAAGCCAACAAACCAATGGTGTTGAACCTTCTTGAACAAACCTTGGTGGTTGTAGCATATGGATTTCTTCTTGAAGATCATCATGAAGGAAAGCAATTTCGACACATCCCTTTGATGAGCATCCCATCTATGTGAAGCAACGATAGATTGAATTATACAGAGAGTCCATCTAGGCAACCATAGCAAAGGTTTCATAGTAGTCACCATCTTCTTTATGTGAGAAACCTTTTGTAACAACTTGGCCTTATGCTTGTCAATCTATCTGTCAACACCATAGTTGGTTTTATAGACCCGTTTACAATGGACAACATTTTTACCCTTAGGTAAAGGAACCAATTACCATGTTTGATTTTTTATTAGTCTCACACTCTATATTGATTGTTGTTTCCCATTCAGGGGAGTTTTCGCCTTGATTATAAGTAGAAGGGTCTTTGTAGGTGTCGACCTTTGTGATAAGAACCTTTGTAGTAGGTAAACATCGATGAGCACCAAGTTCACCTTTAGAAAGGGAACTGATAGAGTTTGAAAGAGTAGATAAAGCCCATTTGGGCATAAGCTTTGGCCTTTTTGAAGTAGATGGAGGAATATCTTCAACATTATTGAGTTGCACAACTGCAAGGGCATTAGGAGGTGCAATCATTATAAAAGAAACTTTAGGGGAGTAACTTAGTGTGAGTCTCACCATACATGCCCATTTGATTTGTCACTATAGAAAGAGTGCTCGAGGAAACACTCATAGGAGGAGAATCATCATCAAGGTGTGGATATAGATCTATTAAAACTATGTACAAAACATTTGTAGAAAGTAGTGAGAAAGATCTTGGCAAACTATGAGAAGGGACTTCATATAGAAGATATGCCTTCAAAATTTCATTGTAGCCTACCATAATAGAATGACTTTTTGGATCCAATTTGTTTCATGTTTCCTTGGGAATATGGGCTCATGCACTTGATAAAAAAAATTTAAAATGTGAAATTAAGGGTTTGGAGCCATACCATTTTTCATATGGGGTCATTCCTTGTACTGTACGAGTGGGAATTCAGTTGATGATATGAGCTACACAAGCCACTATGTCTCCCGAGAATTTAGGCTCCATTTTCTTGCCTTGATGTGTGCATCAAGTCATTTCCAGAATAGCTTTATTCCTTTGGTGAATGACTTCTTCTTCTTGTGAAAGAGCCTCATGCCAAGTGATCCTATGATATTCAAGAAATGTTCGGAAAGCACAGTTGGTATAAATTTCTCCATAATCAATCCTATGACACTTATCTTTGTCTCAATTTTATTCTCCACTAATAGTTTGAAATCCTTTGAATTTTCCAAAAACATCATCCTTGGATTGAACTGAATATATAAGTAACACGAGAAAAATTGTCGTTAAAAGGAAGGAAGTACTTAGATCCCCCAAGATATTGTGTAGTCATAGGCTCGTAAGTGTCGCTATGAACCATTGTAAGGGGTTGAGACACATGTCTCTCTTTAAGAAATGATTTTTGATGATGTTCCTCCACTATACATCCTTTATAGGCACCACTAGGGGGTTCACTCTATGTGCAAGATACCAGATCTAATAAATACGCAAAACATAAATAAAATGCTAGGAATGACAGAATAACAGTAATATAACTAGCATAATCATCCACAATAACACAAAAATAATATGAGAACAACAACTGAA
>CBVK0101752199.1:0-10471 GCA_900067695.1 Picea abies | reverse complement strand
ATTGTCTCATACATAGCAAGGACTCAAAGTTACGATATTACTGAAATGTTGATGCCACACCTTGCTAGTATCATTAGTGTTAGCCACCATAGAAACACATATTTTCCGTGTTGAAGGAGAGATAACTTCCCCAACTTGTACATATGGTAAAATTTATCACAATATCTAGAGGTGACCACTTTAAAAACAATCATCAATGTCTTTTATTGCCCATAGATCTAGCTAGAATTCCACCTTTTTATTGGTGCAAGTGATGTGGTAATTTGTAAATATAGAGAAGATTGGGCTCTACTCTTGGAAAATGAAGGACTTCCCAAATTTGGCAGTGCCAATAAGAGCATCTTTGTAGTATTCCTAGATGGGTAATATGGGTTACCTAGGGAACTACCCACTGAGAGTAATAATAGATATATGACCATGTACATGTAATAGTGTAAACACAATAAAGGTGAGAAGACTTATTAGAAGGTTCCACCTACTAGAATGTTCCACCTACTAGAATGTTCCTAAAAAATATATATCATTAAATAAACAAGTGTAAGAAAGACAATCAACATAGTGAAGAATATTGTGAATGTATCAAGCATTGTTCGATGAGTGTTATCCTTCCATAAGGATTAATGTATGGTGTTACTCTACCTCAAAAGTTTTATTGAGTGTGAATATTTTATTATCTATTGTGTGGATCACTTGTTCTAGAGTTAATCTCTATATTCTATTTCAAGTTTATTGAGATACATAACATTTGGTATCATAGCTCTTTCTTTAGCCAAAGGATGATTTTTTTTTTCACAGATTTTTCAAGGATAAAAATGGGGCAGTGCACTTCAAATATTCTAAAACTTTTTGAGTAGAATTTGCAGAAACCAATTGAATATTTGACTCTCTCGAAAAAATACTGAATTTAATTTTTTTTTATCCGAAGCAAAGTCAGGGAAGTGAAGTTATTGGCATTTTAAAATCAACAGTTTTCAAGGTTTTTCCAGGGATGGCCGTGTGAGCTGCAGATCATATATCTTTTTCTAGAGTGCTCAAATTTCAATGAAATCAGTGCCATTAGATGCATATTGACTGTGGAATTTCATAATTGTGGTCATAATATCCAATTAGAGAAGTATAGCCACAATAGCCTTAAGGAGCTCCATTGAAAGAAAAATGATTTTTTTACAAACCCTAGTTCTATTTTTGGGTTTTTCAAAGCAAGATGTTTTTACTGGCAAAGATGATGGCCCTAGTATTGAAGAATATATACAATATGACAAGTCATTATGGAAAGAGAACTGGAAATTATGTCTACACTATGGCCTCCAAGAAGATGCTCGCAGATGTTGGCACTCACTTAACTATAGCATGATGATGACACTCTCTGATGAATAATTTGAAAAAATATTGTTAGATAGGTGCTCTGATGTTCGAAAAAAAGGATACAAAGAGCACCAAGGGTTTATTTTCACGTGACAATTCTATATTATAGGTTTATTCTTGTATTCACAAAGAAAATGTTATTGTTTCTATTAACCCTAGTTTTTAGCAAAATTTTATCAATGTTAAGTTGGTTAATAGATTGTAAGTTCTTGCAAAGAATATTCAAAGCATAAAGGTTGACGGTAAACATGTTCAACTTTTTAAAGATTTGAAGCTCACCGTGGATAAAATGTGTTGTATTATGATTTTTGTGCCATTGATATGAATGATGTGGATGTTATTCTTGGATATCCTTGGATGACAACAATTGGCACAATTAATATTAATGTGGAAAAGAAGTTTGTGAAACTTTGGTACAAAAAAAAGAAAATTACACTATAGGATATGTCCCTTAAGAAAGAAGGACCCACGTGGGTAGCTAAAGAAGTTCTTGCAGAGTATGAAATTGAATCTGAAACAAAGGCTACAAAAAGATAGCTCTAGGAAGGACATAAGAAAGAAGAAGCCAAGGACTCACTGACTCTAAGGAATACCATGTTGCAGAACCGAAGAAAGAATAACCTATTACTCAAGTTGTTGTATATCGTCATCTACACAACATAGAGAAACAACAATCATCAAAGCAAGGGTGTCAACATCAACAAACTTATTATGGACCAACATGGCACTAGAAAGAAAACCAATCTAGAGGTACATGGATGAATCCCAACACCGTAGGATGACATTAGCATATAGAAATACCTCTATGACACCAAAGGCTTGACAAGAATCAAGATCAAGGTGGCAAGACAACAATTGGACATCATGTTCATCTTCTATTAGGTTGGATGGATGCTCATACTTGGTACCAATTGGCTACATTGCTTAACCGATCCTATTGTATGATTTCTTTCCATGTTTCAAGGACGAAATATGCGAAGGGGTATGTAATGTAGTATACCTAAGGGGGTGATATGGGGTACTTAGGGAGGTAACTAATGGGAGTAATAATAGATATATGACCATGCACATGTAATAGTGTGAACACAATAAGGGTGATAAGACTTACTAGAAGGTTCCACCTACTAGAATGTTTCTTCTCTATGTAAAATCCCGCTCTTCCGTACAATTGATTTGACTTAATATTTGAGGACACTTGCGTGCAAGTGATCCGGTTCATTATATGAATGAGTGTTCACTTATGGATGCTGATAATGTTGTGAATATGATGATACATTATTTGATTATATATGTGTTGACAGGTGCTATTAGCCAGTTTCTCCTCAGTGTGTAGGATTCTGGACAGATTGAGGATGTCGATGGCATTGATGGACCCCTTGGACTCCGGATCAAGTCAGGGAGTGGACTGTTTGTGGTTTGAGTATTATGTTATTGCATATGTGACATATGACTGGTATATTATGATGTTGTTTATGGATCGCTAACATGTTTCGTTGATGGATGCAGGCTGACGATAACTTGCTAATCAGACTCACATTTGGAGTAAAGGGGTCACGCACGACAATCATAGATATTGAGGGAAATGTGTGGCAACAACCCTACCACAACCTACTATCACTCCCACTGTGGCTCAAACTGTAGGTTAACGATTACCTAGTTCGAGAGATCCACGATGTCGTGAGGGCAGATTGTGACAATCACTCATGAAGATTCTAAGGGACGTGCAATAAGGCATGGTCCTTATTCCTTAGAGGCCCTTAGTCTCCCACAAGGTCACCTAACAGAGTATTGACTCCAAGGGCTTGACATATACCAAAATCAGTCAAGAGGTGAGCGACACCCTTAGAGCACGTAGTGCGTCTTGAAGGGAACGCCACGGGTTTTTAAACACATGTGAGTCAATGAACCTAGGTACCTAGAAAACAATATCTTACCTTGGCATGGTCAGCCTTAAAATAATTATGCATCAGTAAAGTATATTATTTATAATTTTTCCCTTAAAAATTTGTTAAGCCTAGTTGAAATTAAAGCCTAAGTCCAAGTAGGATATGAGGACAAAAATTTAATTAAGCAATTAATAAAAGGGGGAAAAATAAAATTAGAATTAAAAGGGGGAAAAATCAAATTTAGAATTAAATGAAGGATTAAATTATTTAAAAGATTAATTGTTGTTTTTTAGCAAGAAATTAATTGCAAAAGGGACGTGGAACATAAAAGGAATCTAGTATATAGATAAATTTCCCAAAATGAAATCAACTAAGCTTTAAGAAAGACGTCAGTCATTAAGGGAATGTGAGGGAATAAAGGGACATCGATGAACGTTTTTAGGAACGCTTTTAGGTGGGTGAGGGAAATTGGCAAATTAATTTAATTAATTAAATGAATTTTTGGTGCAAATAAGGGATTGGGTGAAAAGTGTACGAGGAAGAATATTCCTAATAAAATTTTGATAAAAAGAATTAAAAGTGCATTTTGGAAACTAGTCACTAAGAGAACTCTATAAAATAAATGGCAGAGGAGGGGATGGATCATGACTGGTATGAGTAAGGTTATGTTGTCAGATTTTTCTCTTGACTGATTTTTCTTGTGGGAGTTGGGATACCCAGTTCGGATTGAGAGTGGTAGCTCGACCTTGCGAGGTGAGTTGGGAGCTAACTATATTTTCTTTGTGTGCGTAGCCCCTTTGCAGCTTAGGGGGCTCAGGGGGAAGAAGAGTACCCCTAGCGTTGGTTGGGAGGTACCGGTGAGGTCTCAGCAGTTTGCAAGCAGGAATTGGACGGAGCGCAAGAACGAAACAACCGCCTTAGATGTTGTGCCTTCGGTTACGGTATCTGTGTTAAATTTGCATTTAAAGGTAGTCTAAAAATTGTATTGACTTGTAATTGCATCAGATTTAATTGTTAATCGAGTATATTTTTAATTTGCGAAACCATGTAAGATTGAAGGTCAATAACGATAATAAATCCCTTGGATGCAGTATTGTAACGTTTGGTTGGTTCAAGATACATGACTGTAGAATTATTTACTATGGAAATTGATCTAGATGATCCTACCTAAACCTTAATCTAGAATTTTTTTATTATGTTAACATTGTGCACAATTATTTTTCTTACTTTCGTACTTCCCTACTTGAATTTGGTTGTTATTAATAGATCGGGCCTGTATAACGTCTGCCAGGGAGTTGTCACCCCATCTTCCCATGCACCATATCGGATAATTGTGGATCATTCGCATAATGCCCCTCGTTTTCTTGTCCCATTTATGGTGGGATAATTTGTTTAGAAATCTGACCTCTAGCCTAGTCTAGAGTCCACGATTTCCATTGGCTTAGTGGCCCACATACATTCAGATCCAACCTCCCCTCCTCGTGTCTTGTGATCATGTCTTGAGCTTCAATTGTGTCGGACCTTGGACATACGCTCCCTCTCATCTCCATCTCTACACTCTGGTATTGTTTTAGAATATGCTGAATAAAGAGCTTAAAGAGCATTCATATGTATCAACTGAGAGAAGGCATTGTATTTGCTATTCAACAAGAGTTCATGTTTTTCCCCAGCTCCTATACATCAATAGGCCTAGAAAATATTCCAATTGTCCTTGTTTGTCGAAAGGAGAACGTACAAGAGTTCATGGAAAATCTACAGAAAGGAGAAAAGTACGAGCTTTGGATTTGTATTCTCCATTATAACTGCAATCTCAGGCCTACCAACTTCACAATTCCCAATATTCTCAACCTAGAATTGTTGTTTTTGTGCAAAACTTGTTAATTTCGAACTTAGACAAAAAGGAGAAATTAATTGCAAAAGGGATGTGGAACATAGAAGGAATCTAGTATATAAAGAAATTTCCTAAAATGAACTCAACTAAGCTTTAAGAAAGGCGTCAGTCATTAAGAGAATGTGAGGGAATAAAGGGACATCGATGAGCGTTTTTATGAACGTTTTTTAGGTGGGTGAGAGAAACTAGCAATTTAATCAATTTAATTAAATGAATTTCTGATGCAACTAAGGGATTGGGTGACAAGTGTACGGAGGAGAATATTCCTAATAAAAATTTAATAAAAATAATTTAATGTGCATTTTAACAACTAGTCACTAAGAAAACTCTATAAAAGAAATGACAAAGAAGGGGAATGGAACACCACTGGTAGACGTAAGGTTACGCTGCCATAATTTTTCTTGACTGATTTTTCTTGTGGAAGTTGAGATACCCAGCTTGGATAGAGAGTGGTATCTCGGCCTTGCGATGCGAGTTGGGAGCTATCTTTCTTTGGGTTTTGGTGCGTGGCCCCTTTACGGCTCGGGGGGCTAAGGGGTAAGAAGAGTACCCCTAGCGTTGGTTGGGAGGTATTGGTGAAGTCTCGATGCTTAGCAAGCGAGAGAAAAAGGAGGGACGCCAGTCACGGGGATCGTCTCCAAGTCCGTCGTTACCATTGTTGTTACGTTATTTTTGTTTAAGCTTGAATATCGTCTCGAATTTTGTAACAAATATGCTGTAGATATTATGCTTGCAATTTAATTTAATAAGTTGGATTATATACATGGATGTAACTTCTTGTTGGATTGTGTTAAATTAATGATTAAGTTGCGAGTTAAAGGATGGCTTGAATATTGTCTCAAATTTTGTAACTAATCCGTTGTAGAGGTTGTGCATGTAATTTAATTTAATAAGTTGGATTTTGCTGTAAATACTATCTGTAACTTAATTTCGAACTGGTCACGTTGAATTCTGGTCGTCTATTGTTGAACACCCTGTAATGAAGTTTTCTAACACTGCAATAATCTAGCGGTCGCGTCGAATAAGCAACAACGCACATCTTTTTGGTTCATTAATTGAATTTTGGCCATGGAGCCAATAGTGCTCATGGTTGCAGAGAATCCGAGCATAGCGTTGTCTATTGCATCCGTGATTTCTTCTGGAAATATGGCGACGCGGAGATCATGCAATGATGTGCATGAGTTGATGGAATGCTTAAGGGTTTGTTGCATTTTTACCAGTGGTTGTCCTCTGCTTCTAGCAAAAGAATTCGCCCAGCGTTGAGTTTCTCTCGGCCATCTCCTATTCGCCCCTCTCCTTGGCGAATCCTCATGGAAGACTCCACTGCGTTTGTTAACTCGCCCAACGAACTGTCCGGGTTATGCTTAGCCATTCTCGTTCTGACTTGGTGAAATCTCCAGAGGAAATCACTGCGTATTCCTGAAAAAAAAAAAAAAAAAAAAAAAAAAAGTCTACGTTTTGAGTGGCGTTTTGCCTGCGGTTCCTTTGGTCTGCCGCTCTCATTCGACTGTCAGTAGTTTCCTTGCACCTGGTTACCCTTAACCAGCTGACAACGTTTTAATTGGCCTTAATTTCCTTAAAGGTTGAGTTTCCCCCCTCGGTGGCGCAAGAACTGGGGCCATCGAGCTGTGCTTGTATTGACCCGTGGGCTCCCTCGGTTGCATGGTATGGATAACGGGTTCACCAACGATTTCCCCTTCGTGTAATAGTTAAATCCAAGTTCATAACAATTCTCTGTTATACATTTATAGTCTTAAATGATAGGTATATGTTGAATTTTTGTCCATGTGAATAGATTCCATCATTTACAATATGACAATATTATTTTGGTTGGTTTTCTCCATGTTACTACTCTCATGCTGAGAATACCTTTTCAAAATATTCTCAAGATTCTTAGAGGTTAGAGTTTGGTCTGGTCAAACTTAAAAAGATTTTTCATTTGGAATCATGTACAACTTTCACTCATTTCTCTCATTTACAATTGCAATTTGCAAGAGGCTGATAATGAAGCTTTTTGCAATTTCTAATCTTGCTCCTATCAACGGCTTTTCCTCTAAGTAGTTAATGTGCTAATCTTTATCTTTTAAGTATGGTGAATTCTATTTGTTTAATTCATCATTCTATATTAATCACAAAAGGGCATTGGCATATTCATCATTCATCATTGTCAAATTTAAGTTTTCCATCCTCTTTTAGTCTTCTTTAAAGTACAGTTACCTTCACTTTTGGCAATGTCAACTCCAAGATAATCGTGTAATTAGATTTCTTTAACTGTTAAATGTCTTGTAATCAATAAGGAGGATGACTATTCCAGCTTTGGTAGTACACCCACAACTTTCTTATTAAACTTTTCCTTAATTTGTTAATGTAATTCCCATAATACTAAGGTAAGAGACAACCTAGCTTGACCTATTTTTACTTTTGATGCCCTGAGACCGACCCTTAACATTGCCATCATTGGAATTTGTCGAGGTTGGATTGAAGGTGTGAATAGACCTCCTGCGCGCAAGGAATTTATGATAGTGAATGATAGTTAGACCTTAGATATCCTTGCGCAATAAATTAATTAATGTACTCTTGCACCTCAAATTAAGATGATGTGAATTAAGGTAGGTGATTATTTAAGCACTTATATCATTGGCGCACCACTTATAATGTAAATGTTGATTGCTTAGAGGCTAGACTACCCGCGTGCAATGAAATTGTGATGTAATGAATGATGGTTGGATAGTAACCTTTGCACGAAATGGAAGTAATGCGATGGATGGACTGATGGATTATTTAGTCTGCATCTTAATTTAATTAATAATTACTTGCGCCATGTTATATTATAGCTAGGTGTGGATGATTGTGTGTGTAGTTACTTAGGCACCTTAAAAGATTATTGAGTATTTACCTTGCGCCATTGACTATGCTGTGATTTAAGTAATTAGATTATTGCGCATCAGAATACGGATGGATGTACATTGTTTTGGTTAATAGATTATGATGCGTAGTGAATTTTGTTGATGTGTGATTCGTCATGTGATTAGTTTTTCCTTGCGCCTTGAGTTAGAATTGAGGTACACCTTTGCGCCGTGAAAATAAGGATGACTTTTACCCGTGAGCTATGGTTTACGTGGGTGCATATTAGTTATAGAATTTGTTTTCTCTTGTGTGATAGAATAAAGTCGATTACGTCACGCCTTACCTTATGTCATTGTATGATGGAATTAGTAATTGGAATTTATGTGATGGCGATATGTTGTTAGAACTTTTGGCACCTTGAAATTTCACATGATATTTGATCCGTTGTGAAATTGCTTAATCTTGTGCCTTGACTTTAATGTTGGTAGATGAGGAGTTATACCTTTGATTACTCTTGCGTCATGTTTAATTAACGTATTTTTGCTAGCGAAAACAATTTTTTTGTACCTGGTGTATGTCACTTGTTGGCGTAACGACGAGCACATTACACTCTAGAATGTCCCTTCTCTAGAATGTCCCTAGGAAATAGATATCATTATATAAAGAAATGTAAGAAAGGTAATGAGCATAGTGAAGAATATTGTGAGTGTATCAAACATTGCTTGAGCAGTGTTATCCTTCCATAAGGATTAATATATGGTGTTACCCTACCTAAGGGGTTTTCTCTGCATTATTGAGTGTGAATAATTTATTATCTATTGTGTGGATTGTTTATTCTGGAGTTAATCTCTATATTCTATTTCAGGTTTGTCGAGGCACATAACCTCTATAGTATACCTAGGGGGGTAATATGGGGTATCTAGGGAAATACCCCATGGGAGTAATAATAGATATATGACCATGTACATGTAATAATGTGAACATAATAAAGGTGGGAAGGCTTACTAGAAGGTTCTACCTACTAGAAGGTTCCTCCTCTAGAATGTTCTTAGGAGGTAGGTAGTATTATGTAAGAAGTGTGAGAAATGTAATGAGACATGGTTGAAGAATATTATAATTGGAGCTTAGCTCATTAAGAAGTTGCCCCCTCAGAGACGCAAGTGAATGGGAGTTGATCCCTTTCTTAGAAGGATCAATTGTAAGGTGTCTCCCTGCCTTCAGGGTTTCATATTAGTAAAGTGTGGATTTATTCTATACTATTCTTGGATTTATTGTATGTGATTCTATTTATAGATATGAGGTACTTAACAAGTGGTATCAGAGCACTTTCTTCTGCCAAGAAAATGAGCAATTTTTTTTATTTTATTTTGCAAGTTTTCAAAAAACGAAATAGAGGGCCACAACAATCAAATCAATTCATGTACATTTCTAAGAAGACTTTGAAGAAATTGGTTGTAAATATGAATTCCTCTTGGAAAAACAACCATTTTTTTTAGAAAAATCAAAGTTCAGGGGATCAAGATATCACTGATTTAAAATCAACAATTTTTCAGGGTTTTTCGAGGATGATCGATTACATGTTTTTGTATCATTTGGTGCAACAATTGATGAAATCAGTTTTAGATATGAGTTCCTCTCAACAAAACAACCAATTTTAATTTTTTTTTGTTCGAACAGAACCTCTAGAAGTGAAGATATCACTGATTTAAAATAAAAAAAATTTTAGGTTTTTTTTTCGTGATGACCGTGAGATTGCAGAGCTCATAAATTTTGATAGGGTGCTCATATTGCTGCCAAATAAGTACCATTGGATAGAGGATTTCAGAGATTTATTTTGGTATATTATATGTTGTGCTTCCAATGGATTGTCGTGCACTACAACCTCTGGAAAATTTCTCTCTCAAATCCTCATGGGCCTAAACAATGCTCTTCGAGATAATGAAACCCTCATGGGCATAAAATAAAATATTCAAGAGACCATTGCTAAAAGGCATGAGAGATATATTACGAGTACCATATACCGTTACATCACAGAATAATATAATCAAGAAAGCTATGCTTGGTATGATTTAGAGGTTGACTGTGATGATTGGTATATGGATAATTGTTATTTTTGGGATGATAACTATTTTCGTTTTTTATTTCATGACTTTAATCCACCTTATGTAGAGCACATTATGGAGAGTGAGGTATTTCCTTATTAATGCACTATTGTGTTGTACAAAACTGATATATGTCATCGGCATGCCACCTGTTCCGCCAAACTAGTGGAAACCAAAATAGGTGGCAGCGAATTGTGCTTTCGACCAAAAAGAGCAACCGCCACTTGCTTCACCATTTTGTTGGAAACTAGAGCAGGTGACGGCTGGTAATGCTGACAAATCTGTCTGGGCATACGAGACATACTAACAAAATATGAAAATTAAAAGTAGGCAAAAAACTGAACATAGTACCAGACCAGGTTGACAAGAAGAGAAATCCA
>CBVK0101752191.1:0-12737 GCA_900067695.1 Picea abies | reverse complement strand
TTCATAGTCAAAGTATGTGTCTAGATCTCTAATCCAGTCTAGAAGATCCTTTGCATCCAAGTGTCCCTCATAAACTGGAATGTCCATCTTTGATTTTTCACCCATTCTGGCAATAGCTCTGATCAAATGCTCATTTGATGCATCTTTGGCTACAACTTCTTCTTCACGTTCAGTCTCAACTTCGCTTTCGAAATCACTCAGATCTCCTGCACTGAATGTGCGTCTTTGCGTTGTCTCCATGTCTTCGAGTCTAGCTCAGAGATCATGCATTTTTCTCTCCATGACTGGGTATGTCACCTGCCTACCCCTTCTTCTTGTCATTTCCCTATCCTCTGGATCAGGTGATTGTCTATCTCTCCTTGGTGGCATGGTGAATTCTCTTTCTCTGCTACAGAAAGCAAAGAATATTTCTGTGCTCTGATACCAAACTGACGCAGACGTGCGCCCGCAAGCATGTCCGCTCACAGGATCTTCTCTTCTCTACTGGCCCGAAGAAATCTAAGGCTCTTCCAATTCCCTATCGGGAGTTTTTCACCCACATAAATCTCCACGAAATCTCCTCTTTACACTTGGGAGATCAGAACTCGCAAATTCGCGAATCCAATGGTTGAGCGTTGCACTCTCAAATCCCCGAATGTCGATCTAGTCAACGCTGACCCCTTTACTATCAGGGTTTTCTCTATCACGATTTCGCCACTCACGATTTCAAACAACTTACTTTACCGACTCCCGACTCCTGATATGTTGAAACCCCTATGCATGTGCGAGTTGACTATTCAATAGTCCTTCACTCCATCGGCATTTCGGAGTTCGCAATATCGTGAATCCTAATGCCATTGCTTCGAGACTTCTCGCCACGAAACTCCGATAACTCGTGCCACCTGTCCACCACCCTGACTCCTGTGGCCCCACACTGTTCTCTTACCCGTCGGGATATCACGATTCGCGATTTCACGATTCTTGATATTATGTTTACGGAGTCTCAACCCACGAAACCCCGATGCACGATATCCGTATAGATCCAACGACCCTTGTGCTTCATATCAACGTTTCTGCCCCTCCTGAGCTTTGAACTTTGGAGATACTTCGCCGTATCTCCCCTGCACCTCTATGAGATCTAACGGCTCATGGGACTTCGCGAATTCCCCTCAAGGAATTTCGATCGTCCGTCTTTCCTTGATGATTTTTGCGAATGACCAAGTGTTCCTCTCAGAACTCGTCCACCTGCACACTACTTGCGACGCTTGTTTAAACACTTCACAGCCCAAACTCCCTGTGCTTCTCTCGGTGATTACTCGAAGGTTCTATACCTCCTGAGCTTTTCCCATGGCTTCAAGTTCTTAGAAAGAATCCTCTTGCTCGCACTCCTTGCGGCAACCTTCAAACACTTTCAAGTGCTTGAATACTTCGACTCTGCGCACATCTGCAGTAGCAGTCTATCAACGCTCTACTCAGATTCGCAACTATGAGGCTTAGCTTGGCCTGCGCAGTCCTTGCATGGCTCCTGTGCCCTACTGCACTTTGAGGAGATGAGAACAAAAGTAAACCTATCTGATCTTCAGAGACGCAACCCTGAATTCTTGTCGACGCACTCCTTGCGGACACTTCAACTGCACTCCTTGCAGAAATTCTTACTCGGATAGAGAAACAATTGAAACTCATTCCTTCATCCTCTCATACTTCTAACTCAAAGCATGAAATCATATACACAGCATATAAAGCAAATGTATAATAGGAAGCAAACATTCATGAGCATATCATTCAGCATCCATACACAAAGAACAACACAAAACCATGAATTTGAATCAAACTCTTTCTATTAATATCAAACTCTTTCTATTAATCCAAATATCTGTACATGGGTGTTTTTACATGGCTCTCTGCATGCTCTTGCTCTTCCTGTTCAATCTAATAATACAATACACAATGAGGGTGTCTATATCATGTTTCCCTCTTGCGTTCTACAACTGTCTAGTCTAGAATTAAATTCTATCTACTTTACATTAACTTTCATAAATGCCTTCTACCTACTAAGGACGAGAGCTAAAGGCTCAAGGTCCGTTTACATTTACAAGTGTGCTTCTTCTTAATGACTACATTTAAGATCACGCATCAACTTCAAAGTAATTTCAAAATTTGTGTTGGCGCTTGTCCGGCTGTCCGATTGTCTCCACACTGGCTCGCTTGATGTCGGCGATGCTCCTGCATCAGTGTCTTACTAGCACTTGATTTAATTATTTTTTAAAGGTTTGTTGGGGCTTCTCTAATGTTATATTTTATCCTAATCATGCTTTTGAACATTTGTAATGATTTTGGGGTTGCAAAAAATGAGTTTCAAGTCTTGATTTAAGGAATGAAGAGCTATGAAACTAACAAAGCTCGAATGACCCCTCGTGACCATTGACGAGTTGTATAACCCATGAGATCAATGAATAGTAATGGAAATTGAATATTTCAACTTATAAGAGATGTGGTTGGAATCAAGGAGTAAAAATTATGGTTTTCAAATCAATTTTGAATTTTTCCTCAAGTACAAGGTATATTTTATCAAGTAGAGAGAAAAATCGCCCATGTGGAAAGCTTGCATGCTTCCCAAGCCAAAAATTTGCTTCATGAGAGGTAAATCATTGATTATGGAGGCTGGAAATCCTGTAAGGTGAGTGATTAACCCTTAGTACTTCGGCTGGGAATAATGTTCCAATCAATGATAGAGAATGACGTTAAAAATTACTATTTTTGAGCAAATTAGATGAAGGAAATCCAAATCACTGGCCTAAGATCCCAACAAGCCTTTGAGATCAACAACTTGACCTTGTTCCTTCTTGAGGCTAGTGATTTTCATCCCAAAGGAAAATTTATCAGCTTAGTGTACAACATGTCTCCCATATCCAGTGAATGAGCCTCTTAACCATTGTATTCAATGTTTTCCTTTATTGGGTAAATTGCTCACCTAGCAACATTGGTTATCAAACTCAGTGATTTACATCAATGCTTGACCTGACTTCTATGTGTAAAAACTATTTGTTTCTAGAAGCTAAATCATTGGCACTTTTAAATTCCAAATGCCACCCTTCCATCTTCAAGTCCTCATTCTTTCAAGTGCAACAACCTTTCCTTCCTTTGTTGGTTTCTCTGTCCCTCCTTCATTGTGTTTTGTAGGAATGCACATACTCAAAGCCATTGAAGCAAGCCAACAAGTAATTTACCCATCTCTAGAATGTTCTATAGTGCTTGAATTCATCAAGACAATGTCCTCTTTTATAGTCATTGATTTGCAATCATGGGTTGTCAAGGCGGTGTTTTAGAGTTTTAATGATAGCCTACATCTTGATTTATGAGAAACCCCATAATAGAGGAAGCAAAGCTTGTTGGTACCTAAAGTTGTCTATTACTCATAAAAAAATAGTTTCCATCACTTTGATTGTTGAAAGATTGTTGTACAATGAAGGAATAAATATGAAAATGAAACGACTATGTGTTGAAGCATTATCCATTGCCAAATGAAGAAGGAATAAGTTTTAGTATATATAAGTTGGATCATGAAGACCTTTTACTTTCCTTGGGCTTTTAAGCATTCTTCTGAAAGTGCAATAAGAGTGTAGAAATCTCTTGAAGAATCTATCACCCTTTTTTTCTTTGCATTATAATATTGAGCTCATGGATTGACGACTTGCAATTTTGAATTTTTTTATAGTTTCAAGATTGAATTTCAAGGATGGATTTGTTGCTATAACAATCAACTCATGTCTTTGTGATTCTTGCAAATCCTAGGCTTGAGAAACATTGCTCTTGTTTAAAGAATCATTGGCGTAAAAGATTTTATAAACCATTTAGTTGTTGTTCCTTGTAGTGATAGATCGACCTCATGCTTGAATTGATGTGCATATTTTATAAATTTTATAAACCATTTAGTTATTGTTCCTTGCATTGATAGCTTGATCTCATGCTTGAATTGATGTGCATATTTTATAAATACTCGAAGGAATGGAAGTGAAGCTTGCCCTTCTGTTTCAAGTAGATGAAATCTAAAGCAAATAGGTCAGCAAAGAAACATACAAGAAAAACAACATTCAAAGCTTGCTTCTTCGTGTTAAATGCTTATTCTCTTGGAGTTGAAAGACAAAGAATAGAGCAAAAAACATTCATACAATAGAATGGCTCGTGCCTCTTTCATCTTACTCTCACCATTGCTTCCAAACTGATGAAAAAGAGATTATGAAAATTGTAGCAATTTAACACCCAAGTTTTGATCCCCATGTTAGAAATGTATATTTGTGTATACAATGAATAGAAGAGGGACAAACAATGTAATATGTAATTATTGTACATTGAAAATAATAAAAAGATACATCATCAGTTGCAGACGGAGAACGGCAAAAATAGGGCTATGATTCCACAAGAGAGGAAAGAAAGGTGGCTTAGGGGGGTTCAAAAAGGGGCAAAGCCAAATAATAATCTTTTATTCTAAGCCTAAGTCTTTGAATTTATGATATCCTAAGCCATATCAACCTTGGGATAAGTTGCCCAAGTGAGATATGTGGACTTCTTAGAAAGCCATGTGGTGAGTTGTGAGCATGCATACATATTCCTTGACTTTTGGTTATGCAAGGGAGAATTGTCCATCATTCTACAGGAGGCATTGGGGGAGAGCCTATGCTACCATGACTGTAATATAATTTATAAGAATTATGTGGAGATTTTTCCCATATGCATGAGGAATCATTGCCATTAAGAAACTCCATTACATTTGAGAATTCTTGGATCCCCTAGCAGAGAGATTTCATGGTCGGGCTATGTCGGAGCCCTGGAGGGAAGTGGGATAGCCAAAGGGATTGCAATGCAGAGAAGGGGATCGCATTCCTTGGGTTGTGCAAGCTGAAGGAGAAAGAGAGCTAGTGGGTTGGAATTGATGTAGGAGATAACACATCGTGATTTGTTGGGAATATCGGTTGTGTGAGAGGACTAGAGCCAACCATGGGAAGAGTTCATCCTTTTGGACTCATAGCCTCAACTTGAGGGTGGCCTATTGCAAAGAGACTAAGTGCAATGGTGAGTCTATGGTTGCATGGAACGTCCTATGTATGTAACCAATTGGTGCCTTATTTCCATAAAGATAAGTGTTGGATGCAGTGACATATTGAAAAAATAGATTTGGAAGCCATGCACCTTGTTCTAGTTTTCTCGAGCATCATTTATCATCTAGTGGAAAAACAAAGGTGTAGAACTATTGTTGCTTTGATTTAATAATGAGGATCCATTTGGGCATACTTGACACATATTTGGAGGTATGTTTTCCATTTTAGAAGAACTTTTGGGGGTAAGGACACATTATTTAATCTGTTTTCACATATTTGGAGGCATACTTCACCTTTGAGGTATTTGGTGGTAAGGTCATATTGTTTGAGGCATTTTCTACATATTTGAAGGCAAACTCTTTGCATGGGGAGATGTCATGTGGCATTAATGACATGATCAAACCCTCAAAGGAAATGCATTTTTTCTTATGAAGGTGATAAGTGGCATTATGGACCCAATTTATTCACTCAAAAGGAAAAAGGATCAAACACCCTACCTTGTAAGAGGCCTAAAGCATGACATATTGCAAGGAAAGAAGATAAAGGAGGAACATCTTTCTTGGAATGGTGTCATATGGCACTAAAAACATTTGTATGGTCAAAGAAAGGTCACTTGATGAGGAGTGTTCCACTCCAAGGTTGAAAAGAATGATATTTTGGTTACTCGATCTTCTACCCTCTTACTGTAATACCCCTAGGTTGAACCCAAAATTGTAAATGTAAATGTAAAAATGATTATAAGTTGGTGAGTTGTTGATATAATTTTGCATGCAAGACAATACTCCAAGAGGGAAAGCAGGAATAGTAGAGGATTGGTTATGCATTCCAAAGGTATTGAAGATATTTCCACAATAACAAGGAGATGTCAAAGCCAAAAAGACTTAAAAGTGAAATGAATCTTTGTAGAGAGTTAGTAAGGAACCGTGAAGAAGGAAATGGTTCTATGTATGGTTTTGAATGCAAAAGAGATGGTGCCTGAGAATAATCCATTTCAAGTGTCATAGAGCCATGGGTAACATTTCCAGGGGGGTGGAAGTATCACTTGAAATTATGATGGTAAATTAAAAGCAGTATTAAGTACTTTTAATTAATTTTATGCAGCTAGAGAAGGAGGAATATGTGCATCCTTACAATATGCTAGAGATTGACTATGCAAGCCAAGTTTGAGGCTAGTTGGCAAGGAAATGAGAAGAGTGGAAGAAAACTAAAATACTAAAGTATTCATTCAAGAAAGAGTTGAAGTAGTTCAATACGAAAAGCAAGTGGATGTTGAAGATCCAAATTCTATAAGACAACATGATTGGAATTATAATTCACCCAAGTATGAGTTGGGATAGATGGATCCAAGAAATAAATAAAAACTGAAGGTTAATATCAGTTTAGTATTTGGATGTAAAAACAAAGGAAACCAAGAGTGATTTGGCTAGAAAGTGCTAAGGTAAGAAATAATCATGCACAGTGGTTACAGTGAAGAGCACATGAAGATTCAAGAATCCGGAAGAATTGAAGACTTCTGGGATAAACAAGGAAAAGTGATATAGGGAGAAATAAGTTGTTGCAGTTTCTCTAGCATCAAGTATGTTATGGCTTGTTGGGACAACCATAAAGTGAGAATGCTTCCATGTTTGAAAGTGTTGTTGATAATATTGTTGCATATGGAAGGAAGCAACAAAAAGTTGGAATGTTGATTATAGGACTGATAAAGAGGCATGAGAGTTTCTATTGCCATCAGTTAATCAGGGATCATCAAATTCGATTAATGGAAACTATGCAGGTAAGTATTTCTCTTTTGAAACTATGTTGCATAATTTCCAAAGGGAAATTCGGGTAAGAATTTCCCCAGATTGAATTTTTAAAATATGCAGTATGGTATTGTTTAAGTGCATTAACAGGAATAAGTTACCACTAGGTGTGGTAAAGGCTAGGGGCATGTTATAGTTATCAAATATTTTTAGCTTTTGAATGCACACACTGACATAGTATCATGTCATGTTAATTTTGTTATGAGGCAAGACTTCCTGTCCAACCTGTTGTTGAAGCCCTGAAAGGGAAGTGGGGCAGCTGAGAGACTGTTGAGCAGATAAGGGACACACTTCCTGGGGTGGGACAGACATGTGGGGAATGAGGGATTGTGGGATGTTAGTTTGAGTTGACACCTGTGACGGAGTCTTTCCTATTGTATGAGATACGTCAGCCTGGTTAGGAATCCCTTTCCTCGGGTGGAGTTTAGTCCCAACTCGGAGGTGACCCACTATTGAAAGTGATCAGCAGCGTGGTCTAACGCTGGAAGGTTCGTGGAAGGTCTGCATGCAGTTGGTGACATTTTTACAAGATAAGTGAAGGTTCGTGGAAGGTCTGCATGCAGTTGGTGACATTTTTACAAGATAAGTGTTCATTGTGTGTTAAATTACATGTTGCATTATTATTTTTGTGTTTATTTTTATGGGTTTTCCCTATGTGTGATTTATACTTGTCTTTATATTTATGGGTATTTCTTGTCTATGATGCATGTATATGTTTACTGTTAATTCTGTATGAATCTGTACATTTACAAAATGTATTTCCCTGTTTTGAGTTTTATATATAAATTTTTGCAAGAGTTTCTGTGTGTATATGTTTTAATTTGCATACAGTTCAAAAAAATTTACATGGCATAGCCCGGTTGAATGTTGGGATGTTACAATATGGTAACAAAGCATGAAAGCTTTTCGGTGGCATGACCCGGCCTAGGTGGTCGGGTATGTTGCACTTACCCTCTTAAAGAGGCATCTCCCCGTCAAGAAGGCATCCAAAATATTCTTAAGGGTCTTTTGGGGGCATTACACATTGTTCAAGGCATGTTGTTCACATATTTGGAGGAGATACTTCGAGGAGAAGTTGGCACGTGCCAATTTGTGATTAAATCAAACTCCAAAAGCTACTCTATGAAGAGCACCCTAGTTCTAGAGTTTCTAGCTCTCTTAAATATTATTTTATTGATTATGATTTGGTTTGAAATGTATAAATAGAGGAGAGGATTCATTTGCTAAAGGAATCATGGGAAGATTGGGAATTCCCCTCCAAGTACTTAGTTGAATATCTTTTGGAGGATTGGCAAAATAATGGGTTCAATGTGAGGTTTCTCTATCTCTTTATACTTTTCATGGATTATTAGAGCTTTTGCAAGAATTTTCATTGTTTTTGTTGTTGGAATGATTAGGGTAATTTTGTCACAAATGAAAAAATTCGGGTTGAGGTTGTTAATCCCTCCCTAATCCTTGAAGTAACTTTGAATTATTAAAGGATCTTGTTGTTGTCATTTCTATTGTCCAAAGGCATTGTTGTTGCCTTTTTAATTTATTGGTTGCACATTACTCTTGGCTATAATTTCATGGTTGTGATGGTACATCTTGTTTAAGGACTCTCGGTTTATTCTTACATAATCTAAAAATTTGTTTTGGACTAATCATGACACATCTATGATGGCTTAATTATGCGTTCTCCATCATATTCAGCGCTTCTTGTTCTTTGATCTTGACTCCATAACTCAATTGGATAGGCAATGGTATTGGTAAAATCCACCACTCCTTTTATTCTAAAGAAAATCTATGAATATCTTTTCTAGGGTTTCCCCCTTTGTGATGGGAAAGAACCAACTAAAGTGAGGAAGAGTTGTTGGTGACAATGGGAACACTTCGTAATGCTCTTAGGGTTGCACTTTGTTCAAAGACTTTGAATAATTTTTTGAGTGCAGGTATGGGAGGTGACACATAACATGAACAATAGGGACGTCGGAAAACACGTGTGCCTTCATATCAAGAGAAAATGAGTCAAACATCACATTGGAAAATACTTACATGTGACTGAAAATACTTAACACATGTTGTAGAAATTTATGGAATAAACTGTGTAGGAGTTTTGAAGCACCCAATGTTTCGAGTGGACACTCCACCCATCATCGGGGACAAGATACACCGAGTTATTTTGTTTTATTCACAAGTCATTTTTTCAACTACTGTCTCCTGATTTTAAGTCTTTAAATATACTCTTTAGCGTACTCTTTTATCATCACTCAACTTATCTTAACTCTAATGATGAGTGAAGTATCCACTTGAAACATTGGACATTTCAAAACTCCTACACAATTTATTCCAAAAAATTCTAGAACCATTATGATTAACTATAAAAACATATACTTATTTAATTCTTCTAAAATTTGAAACAAAATACACATTTTCTTATCTATAAAATGTATCCTTCCCATATTTTTTATCACTTAATTTATTGATTTCATACTAAAATGTATGTTGTTTTTTTTAATGGAATGGAAAACCACTATAATAAAATACATATTTTCTTATCTATAACATGTCTACTTCCCATATTTTTTATTATTTATTTTTTTATTTCATAATGGAATGTATGTTGTTTTTATGGGATGAACTACCATTATAAGCGGCAAACCCCTTGCAAGACCCAGACAATTGAAAGGAAAATATGAGACCACCACAAAAGCATTAGAGAAAAGAGGAAGAAAAGCGGGAAACAAATGCAAAATGGGAAGTTCCAATCAATTAGAGTAAGAATATCAAACTTAGTTGGGGTGGCGAAAACTATGGAGATTTGAGAGGAGAGAATTTGTATATTCTGCAATAAAGGTATGGTGGACATGGAGTGACACTTTGTCATGGTTCCGATCTATTCTGCAATAAAGGTATGGTGGACATGGAGTGACACTTTGTCATGGAATGTGCAGTTTATGAGAATATCCGCAGTCAAAAACAGCTTAAAACTATTTGAGCTATTTGACGGGATAAGATCAACCAAATTGCTAGTTTTCTAATCAAGATTCACAACAGAAGAACTGACATTGAAAAAACTGTGAAAATGAATTAAAACTGTTATTCTCTTAATCCCTCATACTCCTCAGACTGTTTAACCTCATGGACGTCATTAAAATCAATCAATCAGACTCTGAATGAGTGAATTGATCAATCAAATTTTGAATTGATCTGTAAAACATTATCTGATTTTTTTCGAGGGACGTCGGTGCATTTGCGATGCCCAAAGTACTCTAAAGTGCATGTGCAATGCCCAAAGTATTCTAAGACATTTAATCATAAACCATCTCCTATCCAAGATAATCGGAAGGAAGACACTATAGTACCCTCGATGCATTTGTGATCCAGAAGTGTATTATTTATATTTTATTCGAAATTCCTATTCGTGATTTGACTCTCCATTAATGGAAAAACTGAACATTGATACTCCAGGGACTTGCTCCGTAAGATGTCCTTAAGCAAGATAGCATCGTTTTAGATAAATAAAACGCAGACCGGTTGCGGAATATTAGACACTGCAAATATAGATTGCTTTTAAAATGAAGGAAAAGAAACTTATCCCAAATCTGTGTAGGAACACTTGAAATCCCCAAGTCTGCATAAGTATTATGTAAACGCAAAATCAAGGATGAAGGGAGCACCAGTTCATCATTTCATTCCGGAACACTCTTAAATAAATTATTCATTTCTTTTGTGTATAAAATAATAGGGCCTAGGCCATTTCCTTTCTTCTGTTTGAAATATGCATATGCATTCACTCACACAAACAGAACCATGCAAACATGAACAACAGAGGTACCATCTTCACCCACTGCACTTATAGCATAAATCAAATAAAGCCACCTACCAGTCAATAAAAGAGCCTTCTCCTTTCACTGCATCTACAAGTCAATTCACAACTCTTTTAGCCTAGTAGTTGATGCTTGCTAAGTTTAACTAAAAAGCATGTTGGATGTGTATCAAAATATGCCTGGTCCAGCTTCTTTCTCGAAATCCCAAGCTGGCCAATGTGCTCAAAATTATTTAATCCTTGTCGTGTGCTGAGACAGGAGCTACATGAACTGTATCTTGAGGAGGCTTCTCTTGATTTACCAACTCGTGCAATGAATTTGTTCTCACAGCTGACTCAACTCGCTCTTGTTCCACATCACCAAATTTCTGCAATATAAATAACATTGGTTCAGACATTCATTTACATATAGAAATGGTAAAGCCCTCAAAAATGCCTCATCTTAATTGAACATTGACATAATATCTGGAGTAAAACGCCAGACGTTACATCTACAGAAATATGATGTGTTAACTCTAAAGTTAACCTCATTACACTTCACATAATTGATAAGGAATAATGCTCCCTAAAAATACAAATAATAAAAACTAACTATGCACATATACTTGATGTAAAGGTAAAAGAACTGTTGCTAGGCTGGAAAGAACACTGAACCATGGTCAAAGAGTCCCAGCTGGAGAGGATTTTCCATGACCGAGTCTCCCGGCGACAGAAGGACCCCGACTGCCTTAAAGCTCCCATGCAGAAAAAAGTGACCATGGCTCCAACCAGAGGTCGGATGATGTCATAGAGATAGAAAGTGATGAGAATAAATGACCTCTGCGGGGGAAATTCAGTCTATATGTTTATGCTATGTTTTGTCAAGTCTTGGTGTGTTCTATCTTTCTTTGGTTTGAAGGTATAAACTGTGAAGTTTTATTGTCATGGACACCAGTGCAATAGTATTGAAAGAACAGTTTATCGTAGTCCTTTTGGTTTTCTCAGAAGTCAGTCATCTGGTATTTAGATTACAAATTATGGGCGCTTATAATACCCATGACTACCTCAAGCTGTCGAAATGCTTGGTTAATGTGTAAATATATTTTCGGCAGTTAAAAATCTGTCTTTAAAAAACGGGAAAAGAAGAAAGTTAAAACTTAGAAAGCTATGAAAATTAGAACTATAAATTACAAATAAGCATTTAGTTAGGGAGACAATAAAACTGGAGTCAAGAAGAAAAGCTCGAGTGCAATATATTCCAACCTTGATCTGAACACTTTGAATAGCAATACAAAGAACAATCTCTTCGATATACCGAACTCATCACTCCATTGGTTTAATGAAATCCATACTACTGAAATTTCAACAACAATCACCACAAACAAAGTCGACATGTTCATCCTAGTACCATCTTAATTTGGGACAGCTCGGCTTACATGCTCTCAATCTGTAGGGAAACATCCATGGGACTCCTGTCACTATCATGGGATTGCTTGCTCTGTAACAAAGAACAGAGACTGTCACATATAAAAGACTTAAACTAATAGCTCAAGTTTAATAGTTTAATTCTTCTTCAATATGATCTATATGGGATACAGAACATCTCCTTTAAGAAATAACAGTGCTTCCCTGTGTCGACCCTCTTCCCCACCTATATCTGCCTACATCCTTTTACCTCTTCAATGCCTGTCTCACATAGCCCGCTGGACTGGTGATCATAGGCATTTCTCCCAGTTCTTCATCCTCGTCATTCTTTGGGCAGACGTTTTTGACATGGCCATGACCTCTACACTTGCTACCTCTGAATGGCCTGTTCATATAATCCAAGGATTGGTGATATGAGCTTGTGCCCACTTGCATGTCCAATCCATCAGGAAAACCATCCCCTATTTCATATTCAACAATGATTTTTGCCACAACATTGTGTTCTTTATTTTGTCTTTTCGTCGATGTCCAGGATGTTGAATTATATAGCTTTGGAAGCTATTTTCCCTATTGTAACTAGCCATGTAAATAAAGTTTTGATATAGTGTTAACTTTATGTCAAGCATCAAACACATGACAAGTGTCAAC
>CBVK0101752190.1:0-11049 GCA_900067695.1 Picea abies | reverse complement strand
TTTAGTGAAGGATGAAATCCAACACAAGGGAGGCTTCCCTAGCAACCTCAAGGAATCCCATAGCAAGATGGGATCAAGTATACGGCTTCCTATATTGGTTACTCAAATACGCCACCACTAGATCAAGGTAATCAAGGTAAGTACGAGGTGGTTTAACAAAGCAATTTCTAGATTCAAGTGTGTGAAGTATCTAAGACAAATGATGATATCTAGCAAGTTAAAGTAGGTCAAGGAAGTACCCCAAACACTATAGATCAAGGAAAAAGCTAAGGCCATTATAAAACTTGTATTAATGATGATTACTTCAGCAATCTGTCAAGTTACAACAGCAAAATAATCAGCCCTTGAATCAAGTTAATCATGGAATAAACTAGGGCTGAAAATGCAAGTTAAAACTAGGGTTTAGTAACAATCACTTGTTGAAATGTAAATGGCATGGAACGGCCCTAAAATATACAAGATGTCAAGCTCTAAATGGATGAAAATTACAACAGCAATGCAATAAATAATGTCAAGATGTATCTCAAGGTGAAAGATGCCAATAAAACTGTAGACGTCAAGCTCAATGATGGCTGAAAATTGAGGGTAAATGCAACAAATCCTAATCTAACCATAAGACAACTAAGGAAAGGGTGAAATTAGGGTTTAGAACTTGGTAAAAGAAAGAAAGGCTAGTGCCATCCAATCCTCTTGGACATATGGAGTCAAATTATGAACTTTCTTGGGAGACAAAAGTAATCTTTAGGTAAACCCTAAAGTAGTCCACTACAAACCTTAAGGATTAACCAATAGAATGAAGGCTAGGGTAGTTCACTACAAACCCTAGAAATCGTTCTATGCCCTTTGACAAGCTTAAGATGGATCTTGAATGAAAACTAGGGTAGTCCACTACAAATCCTAGAACTCTATCCTAGAGGAAAACACCTAGAGTAGTCCACTAAAAACCCTAGAAATTTGCCCTATGTCCTTAAACAAGCTTTAAACAAATAATATCAAGGAAGGTAGTCCACTACAAACCTTCCTAGGGTTTCAAGGTAAAATTCATTTAAGAGAAGTACAAGGTAACATGCACTATCTAGTATCACCACTTTGATAAACACATTAACACTTAATACATTCAAGAAATAAATCAACAAAGATTTAGAAAGAGCGCTTACGAGGTAAATCAACGATCATCCATGAAACCCTAACCATGAAAATCATCCATAAGACTTGAGAAGCATCCAAAGAATCATCTCTCAAAGAAGGTGCATAAGTCATCCATAGTGAAAGAGAAATAAAGAAGAGATAAGTAGTGATAATCTTCCACAAGTTACTATGATTTACAATGAGGTAGCACTCCATCTATATATGAGGAAACCAAGCATTCCACCACTCTAAGAAGCCCCTAAAACATAAAAATCCATGATACAAGGTGGATAGGTCTTAGGCTGACCCCCCAAAATGCATCTAAAATATACATACAAAGCCACACGTAAGTGTAGAAGGCTCCAAAAGGTGATGTTATCCTCCAAATGGGGTACAAAGGCTCCAAAAGTCATGTCTCTCCCCAAAAGGTGCAAAGTGTTGACAAAATTCATGCCTCCTCATCAAGGAGGTCACATCTCCTCATCAAAAGGTGCCAACTCATCATCACAAGTGTTAGGTTGGCTCAAGTAATGTGTCGAATCACCATCAAGTGTGACGTCATCCTAAAATGTGCAACATCCAAAGTGGAAATCATGACTTTGTGAGGGAGAAGAGCTCCATCACCTCTCTGAGGAGGTGTACCATCATCATCAAGAGCCACATCATCAATCCAAGCCACATCCTCAAGGGGTACATGACGTCATCAAGGGCTCCAGGTAACACATCAGGCTCCATATGCAATGTCCTAGCTCAAAAGTGCAACAACTCAAGTCCAAGAGGTGGTGAGGGGTGCCAAGAGGCATGCCAAGTCATCATGTAGCCCAACACTCATCATCAAAGGTGCAATGTCATCCATGAAGTGCAAGGGAAATATCACCAACATCCTGCAAAGGACCATCTCATGGGGTGCATCATCATCAAGCTAGGGCTCAATGAATCAAGTGAGAACAACCATTATGGATACAAGAGTCATTAGGATCATAAAAAGTAAGTCACAAGTTAATGAAAAAGCCACGTAAGTAATTCACATTAGGTATCTTCTTCAAACTTGACACTAGCTTATGACTTTATGCAATTTTCCAAGTTTAAGTATGGGAGGACCATCACAGAACCCAAGTAGAGGAGTATTTTTGTATTAAGTGTGTCGGTACCCAAGTAGAGGAGTATTTCTCGAGAAACCCATCAAAGTGTAAGTGTGAGTGAGTGGTATGACACGAGGTCTACTTCATGGTCATGGTTTCATTAACATGCAAGGCCACATGTGATGTTCATTTCCATGAGCGCCTTTGTAGAAGGAGCACTTGGTGCATTGAGTTACCTTTTCCTCGACACTATTTCTTTCCACCCTTATCTTTCCTTTTGACATTCATTAATTGTTTTGCAAGCCCCTTTTCAGGTTTATGCATTTATTACATCGGGATTCAATTAAGTCATTTTCTTTTGATATGCATTTAGTGCATTAGGACTTGGGGTGATGGCCTCATAGAGAGGGGGTAGAGCTCAAGCTAACTTGGCTTTTGATTTATCATTCATATCCCTTATTTCTTTTGCATTTTGAATTTATAACATGCTCTTTCCATTCTTTTTACCAGCTGCATCAACCTTGAGCATTCAATCCCCTTCTCATAGGATAATGAAGTACAGACTTTGGGATACATGTAACAGCCACTTCCAAAAGATAGGGCAATGGGATGAATATAGATGGAAAGAGTTAAGTATGAAAAGGTACAGATATGTTACCTCTATCAAGGCCTCCCAATAGTACCCCTTTATCCCAAGAGTTACAACACTTGACTAGAGTACATATGATGGCCACCAAGGTGAAACAAGAAAAAAAACATAACTTCCAAGCATCATGATTCATTATTTGACTTCAACCCATGATCCTTATCTAAATTCCCAATGCATGAAATGCAACACTTTGTATGTAACAATGGATAATGTACCTAATGTGTGTTGGACCACCATCACCGGAATGAGCTGAGAAATCATGAGGGAGAGGCATCTGAGGGGCTATTGTCTGTGGAGAATGCTGATCATCATCTCTAGGACCACTATCTTCAATGTGGATCATGAAAAATAATCTCCTCTAGTTACCCCTAGGTGAGAGGGTGTAACAATGACCACCAAGGTGAAACAAGGAAAAAAGTATAAATTCAAAGCATCATGATTCATAATCCAATTCAACCCATGATCAACATTTTCATGCCCAAAACATTGACATTATCACTCAATATGAAGTATCAAAACAATGTACCTCAATGTGTAATGCACCGTGTCATCTGATGTGAGTGAACTAAGCATGCAATGTAAGGCATTTGTGGGCAACTGTCTATGGAGAGTCCGGAATGTCATCATTGGAACTGCTATCTGTAATGTGGATCATGGAGAAAAAATCTCCTCTAGTTACCCCTAGAAATGAGGGGGTAACACACCCAAACTCCAAGAGTAGCTTGCATATTTACTCCTTGTAATCAAAAGAACCTCCCCCCTCCACCAAATGATTTAGGACTTTACCACTTTGAAAAGTGTGCCGGTTCCCATGTCCTCACACCTGCAAACCCATTGAGCCTGAGTCCTCCCTGCCAAACACTAATCCTACTCCCGAACCCCTCACCAGAGGTCCCTCTATGGGGGAAAATCAGTCTATATGTTTATGCTATCTATTGTAATGTTAAGTCTTGGTGTGCTCTTATCTTCTTTGGTTTGAAGGTATAACCTGTGATGTTTTATGGTCATGGACACCTGTGCAATAATCTTGAAAGAACAGTTTGATGTAGCCCTTTTGGTTTTCTCAGAAGTCCAACATCTGGTATTTAGATAGCAAATTTTGGGAGCCTGCAACACCCATGAGTACCTCAAGCTGCTGAAACGCTTGGTCTGTATGTATGTATATTTTCAGCAGTTATATAAATCTGATTTTTCTTAAAAATGGGGAAAAGAAGAAAGTTGCAACTAAGAAAACTATGAAAATAAGAAATAGAAATTACAATTAAGTATTTAGTTAGGGGGAGAATGAAACTGGAGTCAAGAAGAAAAGCTTACGTACAACAATTCCAAACCTGATCTAAGCATTTTCAAAACGTGCAGAGAAATTTGAAAAACAATCTCTTCAATAGACTGAACGCACCATTAAATTGGTTTAATGAGATCCATATTACTGAAATTTCAACAACAATAACCACAAACAAAGTCAACATGTTCATCCTAGTACCTTCTGAATTTGGGACAGCTCTGCTTGCATGCTCTCAATCTGTTGGGAAACATCCATGGGGCTCTTGTCACTATCATGGGATTGCTTGCTCTGTAAGAAATAACCGAGACTATCACATATAAAGACAAAAACTAATAACTCAAGCTTGAAAGTTTGATTCTTCTTCAACATGATCTATTATGGGATACAAAACATCTCCTTTAAGGAATGACAGACCTAGCACATGTATAAGATTTTTTACATTTTCATAAAAATGAAAATTTTAAATATTACAATAGTATAATAAAGGGAGGTACTGATGAAAATAAGTACAGCCACTAAATGTAAACGTGTTTATAATAGATTAATCATTTAACAGCTCTCACTATCAGTGTAGAAAATTCTAATGTAGCAAACAAAACAATGATGGTAATTTCTTCCTAAGAAACCTGGTAAAGGCATTTCCTAAAATGCAAATGCTATTCCAATGCAGCCTATGGGATCAATAAGATTTATCTGGTATAAAACACAATGGACTAAGAAACTCCTTATTTTGAAGCATGGGACATTTTAAAAGCAGCTGTCCTATTTAAAGCCAACTACGAAAAAAACTTCACAGCTATTTCATTTTTTCTTCTTATCTTCCTTCTCGTTCTAAAATTGCTTACCTTTATCTCTTTATCCTTTTGATGTCGAGCTTCTTCCAGTGCAGTATTCTTTATGGTGATCTGTTTCCTCAATCTCAATATTTCACCTTTTGCAGATGAAAGTTCTTCCTCAAGCTTCCTAGCTTTCTTAACATAAGTCTCCTTTTCCCTACCAAGTTTCATAAGGATTTTGTTTGCATGCCCTGCACTCTCCTGAAGTTCTTTTGATAAATGTTTCTCTTGCTTCATAGATTCATATAGTGAAGCATTTTCTGTCTCAAGACTATTAATCTTGGATTTTGCAATTTCTAACTCTTCTGACAAAGACACCAAGCAAATTCTCATATCCTCCATAGATTTTGTCACTTCCTCAAAATCTCTATGAAACACCCTTCTACCTTCTTTTTCTTCTAATAAACTTTTCTCAGATGCCTCTAGCTCTTGGCTTAAAGCTGCAACAACCTTCTTTTCTTCATTTAAAGCTGTACTTGTCACTTCTACTGTCTTTCGAGCTTGAGACAGTTCTTGTTTTATGTTCTCATAGGAGACTGTGCTGTCTTCTAATTTTTTATTCAGAAACAAGAAGTCATTCCTCGCTGTATTCAATGCTTTCTTTACTGAAGCTAGTTCACTGGACAATTTAATTGAGGTTTGTTCTGCTTCATGCACCTTTTCCTCCAAGGAATCACGCATTGCATCTCTATCATTTTGTAACCTGGCAATTTCTGACTCAACCTGTGCTTGTACTCGTTTTGTTGTAGTCAATTCACTTGATAAAGTGATAACCTTGCTTTGTAAAGCTTCTAAGCTTTCAATTGACCTTTGCAGCTCACTACTCAGGTGCTTCACATTTGTCTTTTCTTCTTCCAATAAGGATTTCAAAGTGGAACTTTCTTCCTGTAAACCAGCAAGGATCCCATCTTTTTTTTTGGCTTCGTCATATGCAATATTTAGTTTTTCTTTCAACTGGTTGATTTCCTCTTGCTTAGCAAAAACAGCTTGCCTAGCAGATACCAAATCTTTGTCAAATTTAAGTTTCATTTGATTAAGTTCTTGATGCAGCATGACCAGCTTCTCCTTATTATCCTCTCTTTCCACAACAGCTGATGCAAGTCTCTCACTCAAATTCTTAATGGACGAATCTTTCAGACCCAGTTCCTTTTGAGCACTGTCAAGCTCCTGCTGAAACTCTTTGATTTGAGCCTCTGCCTGTAAGAGTGATTTTCTCATTTGCTCAATGTTGGAAGAGAACTCTGCAGACTCCTTTTCTCTTTCCCTAAGAGAAAATCTCAGGCTCTCAATCTCCTTTTCTTTTTCCTGTACATTAGCAATTGTCAATGTTACATTGTCTTCCAGATCATTTATTTTTCTCTTTTTTTCCTTCAATTCTAACTCGAGTGTCCTATTATCATTTTGCACTCGTGTAATGTCTGCATTAAGTCTTTCCACCTGTTCTTCGAACTCTTCCACCATTTTATTCTCTCTCTCAAGCTGCTTCTGCATGTCCTTTACTGTGTGCTTTGCAGAGTTCAGTTCATTTGAAAGAACAGCTTGCTCTTCCAGTGCTTTTTGTGCCTGTCTCAGATTTTTTCCTTGCTCTAGCAGTATTCTTTCCTCCAGATTCTCTCGAAGAGAAGACATAGCAACTTCATTTTCTTTTAACTCAATTGTCAGCTGCACAATATCATAACTGCAACTAGTTAATACCAAACAGGAAGATTGGTACTTCAATAATATTCTTGAAGCACACTTCCATAGGTTCAAAAAAATCTCCCATGGAAGCACTATGTAAGAAGCTTCATAACCTTTTTTTCTTCATGTTGAAAGAAAATCAATCCATTGAGTTATTGTTTGTAAATAACAATTTCTAAGATAGCTGTTCAAATTATCAATCAGTGAAAGTCTACATGAGTTTGCACTGCATGCTTATGTAGCATGATATATCAAATGATCAACTAATGCACGAACAGTAGACAAAAATCTTACAGCTTCAACTTGTGATCCAGTAGCAGCTTTATCCTTCTGTTCCAACACGTATAAAGCACCCAGTACTCCTGACCCAATTATTCCAAGTTGATTCAAAAATCCAAAAAAGTTGCTTCCTTGTGATTCACTTTCATCTTTAAACTGCCAAATCATAGGACCATATTGTCTCAGAAGCATACAGAGTCTCTAAAGTTAACACAAGATGTTAAAATAAATGGATGTAATAGGTGAACCTCCATTATAGCATTTTACAAGAATCTCTTCAACTCAAATCCTCTGAGGATGAATAGACCTCTGATATAGCATTTCGCTGCTGAGATGGAGAAGTTGCATCCACATTTTCTAATTTCTGACTCCTAGATGCCACTGGTATCCCTGCTTCTTTTCTGTCTGCAGGTATCAAATTCACACAAACTTAGGATTATTATGTCTCCTTTGTCAATATAAGAATTTCAGAAATAGATCAGATACCTGAAATTGGTGCATGTGACAAAAGGAATGAAAAATATTCTAAACTGATGAACAGCCAAAAAATCTACTAAAAAAAGCAAACATGTCCACCAGGGCTAAACTGCAGCCATGAGTGCCTTTTAAAAGGAGCTATACTGAAATTGTTTTGACTCAAGTCATCATTGTCCGATTCATAGAAACATAAACTATCTTACTCAACATTCTGCATAACAGAAGATCAGGAAAAAGGAAAACTTATGTCAAGAAGCCAGCAGTCTTGTGGAACCCATGCACCCTTTTACTCAATGCCATATGATCTCCAGCGAAACATATTCATCTGGAGGAAGTTGTAGTGAGGTGAATCAGATAATAGGGGTGCCCAAAGAGTGTCGTTTTCCAATCTGTATTTAATATTTCTCAGGCCCCTATTCATATGTATTTTGATTTAGTGCATTTAGACTGACTGTGTGTTCCCCAACAGATGCATTTTTCATATGAACAGTGCTCACAATGTTTACAACTTCACTGTTATAGTATGTCAATGAAATAAAACACTACAGCGAATCATGAAAAAGCTAGATAATAGAATATAATGCAAGTAACAATACTAGAAAAGAACCAGGAAGTTCGTCTATAGTTAGTATCTATAATGAATGTATGGAAGACATATACTTCTGGTAACTAAACATGTAAACCGCTAAATCTTAATAGCCTTTCATTCTCAGATGTTCTTAGAAGGCACCTCAGTTTTTTTTTTTGAAAAGCAGGTCTTCTATTACAAATAGGACAAAATGATTACACCAATGAAACCGTTGATTTTCTATGTGATACTGCAATTAATTCCATCTTCCTTCCATAGGCAAGCAAGACCAAACAGTCTCCCTAGCACCAAATCCCATATAAGCTCATTCTGGCTGCCATCTGTGCTTGTACATCAGTTTTAAAAACAGTCAACTATCCAACACAAAGACTATTGGAAATGTCATTAAAGACTGTCCTTCAACTTTTACTCCAGAGAATAGTCATTCCCGTTAGATGAATAGGCTCCATGATTCCCTGCCAGACCGACATGCTATTTGACTATCCACGAGCTCCAGCATTGCCCCTTTCCAGTTGAGTGGTCAAACTAGGAGATTCTCTAAAGAGACCTGTTACCTCACAATCTCACAGCCAAAGATGAAAAATTCTAACACCTAGATGGAGACATGTGAAACTAGGAGGTTGGCCACTGTCACCTCACCAACACTCCTCTGCACTTTAGACAAAGGGTGGATGAAATGTTCCTAACTCGGCTAGTCTAGGAAACACTGCTAAACTGTCAAATCCACTGTCTGATCTGATACTCTGGGGGTTTTGGGATGCGTTTGAGTTAATGTTTTAACATGCTTGGTGATTTTCGCATGTGTGTTTCATTCAATTAATGTTTAGACAGAATATATGATGCATAAAGAATAAGGAACAAACACCATCTCATTCGTATGTATTATGAGGGAAAAACAACAGGAAATACAATAATATGCTGAAAGCAGATGAAATCCTCAGCGAGATCTCATGGATCATCACTGGAATACAAGCAACTAATATATAATACCCGTGATTAGATGATGAAGGAAGATCTGCGCATGCACAGATAGATCGGCAAAAAGATGTAGTTCCAGAAACTCACGGCAACTGCTGCAACTCTGGAAAACTTGCCCTGGTGGCTATACTCAACAGATTTGCCTGGAAACTGTCCCAAACTGAGCGCCCTAGCCTCTAGGCCGCTACTGATGACTGACAGACTGAAGATCGGATGTCGAAAACTCTGGATGTCATCCCCTAGGGGGTTGCGCACCTCTTGGGCTCAATGAGTGCGCCCTAATGATTCCACCGACAGAATCTGTTGCTATATGACTCGAAATGTGTGCCATGGCCAATGATGTACTGGGTCGAGAGGGTTTCCTCGGATCTGATTCGGAACTCCCTCTGGATCCCCAAATGCCCCTCCTCAAGAGCTGCACACTATCTGGTTGTCTACTGCGCTCTAAGAGATTCCATCGTCAGAATTTGATGATTGGTGGCTCAAAAGATGCGCCCTGGCTATTCCTCAACTGCGTCGGAAGGAATCTGCAAGATAATCTATGGCCTCGTGAAGCTACACAAAACCCTCTCTAACCCCTACGCCCTCACTGGTTGAGCGACGCAAACACTACAAACTGGATACTCCTGAATAGCACAATGAAATACCCGGATGGTATTTCCAATAGGCTAGGGTGTGTCTCTCAACTCCGAAACCGATCAATGGTGGTGGTTTCCTCCAAAAATCCACAAAACAACAAAAGGTCGATTCTCCTCCTCCTCTGGAAACTCTCTCAACATCAAATCATAACATAATACCTAATTAGGTTGTTGTACCCTTCCTTTATAGCTTCCCGAAATCCTAATTCGCGGTTGACCTTTTCTCTCCAAGTGACTTTTACTTTATTTTATTATTCCTTGATTATTGACCTTTTCTCTCCAAGTGACTTTTACTTTATTTTATTATTCCTTGATTAAATCACTTAATTAATTAATTAACCATTTTACCTCTAGAAAATGATTTATCCATCCTTATGGCTTCTCCGACCACTAAAATTCACTTCTCATCATCTTATCCGGTAGTGTTCTTCCTCCCAATTCTGATGAACTATTACACTAAGAGGTTTCTCCAAGTAATATGCCCATTGTGACCTTAGTGAATTTAATTAAAATATGACCCATAAGCAACGAAACCAAAGCCAAGTTGTGCGGAATGGATCCTAAAGATGAACGATGCAAGTCGGGCCCAATAAAACCCCTCAATATCTCCTGAACTCGCTATCACCCCTATCTGACTACTCTAGTAGCCATAACAATATGTAATGTAATAATGTCCAAAAATGGGGACATTACACATTACTTCCAAATATGATATCATCCACATAAACCACAATGATTAACAGATTTTCATTGTTTGTTTTGAAGTAGATATTGTTGTCTACAACTCCTCTTTTGAAACCTTCTTGTTGTAGGTATTTGTCAAGTCTTGAATACCAAGCTTTGGGAGCTTACTTTAGTCCATAGAGTGCTTTCTTCAGTCTGCAAAAATGATCTTTGTTTTCCGACAATTGAAATCCTTCTGGTTGTTCAATATATACTTCTTCTTCTTCTAAATTTCCATTTAGAAAGGCTGACTTGACATCCATTTGATAGACTTTGAAGTTTCTGAAACACGCAAATCCCAAAAACATTCTGATTGTTTCTAATCTTGCAACTAGAGCAAAGGTTTCTTCCAAGTCAATACCCTCAACTTGAGCATACCCTTTATAAACCAATATTGCTTTATTTCTTACTACTTGTCCATCTTCATCCAATTTGTTTTTGAAGACCCATTTGGTGCCAATCACATTCTTGTCTTTTGGTCTGAGCACAAATTCCCATGTCTCATGTTGTTGATGATGATGATGATGTTACTCCAGCTCCATGTTGTGAACGATGATGATATTGATGGTGAGAAAAACTTTCGATGATTTATAGATGTGCCAGTCAGTGTTCTAGATGTTGATGATGATGTTGCCCTCTCCTTGTCTTGATGATATTGTATTGAGTCATGTCAGTAGAATACCCTTCTCATTAAGGGGGAGTGTT
>CBVK0101752145.1:0-11222 GCA_900067695.1 Picea abies | reverse complement strand
TCAAATCATAACATAACATAACGAATTAGGTTGCTTTACCCTTCCTTTATAGCTTCCCGAAACCCTAATTCGTTGTTGACCTTTTCCCTCCAATTGACTTTTACTTTATTTTATTATTCCTTGATTAAATCACTTAATTAATTAATTAATTAACCATTTTACCTCTAAAAAGTGATTTATCCATCCTAATGGCTTCTCCGGCCACTGAAAGTCACTTCTCATCATCTTCTCCTGTAATGCTCTTCCTCCCGATTTCGATGAGCTA
The DNA here is from genome assembly GCA_900067695.1 of Picea abies. NCBI lineage: Eukaryota > Viridiplantae > Streptophyta > Pinopsida > Pinales > Pinaceae > Picea > Picea abies. Next base: position 10,957 of record CBVK0101752145.1, on the reverse strand, counting down.
TTACACTAAGAGGTTTCTCCAAGTAATATGCCCATTATGACCTTCTTAGTGAATTTAGTTAAGATATGACCCATAATAACTCAAAATTACGGAAATCGTCGGAATGCAACGGAACCAAAGCCCAGCTGTGCGGAATGGATCCTGATGATGAACGATGCAAGTTGGGCACAAATAAACCCCTCAATATCTCTCGAACTCTCTGTCACCCCTATCTGGCTACTCCAGTAGGCATAACACTCTGAAATGTTGTAATGTTATCATGTCCCAAAATGGGGACATTACACACACCACATAAACAATAAGGAGAACGTGGCTCAAACAAGGGGAAGCAACAATAACAAGACAAATTCAAGGGGGTTTTCTTTAATGGAAAAATGTCCACAAAGGTCTCATGATATAACTTACAAGCTTTTATCATCCCAACATAAGAGGAAGGTCAATGATGTGATCATGTCCTTCTTCTTAACTGCTCTTAGGTCTCATGGACCATCTCGGGAGAGAAGAAGATCACACATCATCTATATTTGGTACTTAACCAAGAAACTGCCTAGTCCCATACTAGGATACCCTAGAACACAACTGGGGGCCCTAGATCACCACTAGGGTCTTATCCACCAAGGTACACAACCAAGGATCAATCCAAGCACCGAGCAAGGATTCCTTGGAACACATCCGGGGGCCCTAGAACACATCTAGGGACTGTTATCCCCGATATCTAGGGATAACTAGGAGATCATATCTCGAGGCCCACATGGTCCTAGACATGGAGTACCGAGAGCAGGAGCGACTTGATTCAAGCCTTGACTCAAGCTGCCTAAACCATTCCTACAAACCGTGCGATAACAGGGACTTACATCATCAAACTGCTTGGTCCTTGACAAAGAACCCCATCAATACACTAGGGGCCCTCACTAGGGTCTTTTTCCATGGCTCTAACTACTTGGTCCCAAACTAAGAACCCCAGGAGTGTACTGGGGGCCCTAGATCTCAGCTAGTGTCTTTGCCATCCTCCCGGAGAATGGCTCTTGCAACTTCTTAATTTTAACATTTTTCAATCCATGAGTCTAGTTTTTCAATTATATTTGACTCGGGAATCACTAACTGGTTAGCGAATTCAGTACTATTATAATTATTATGTTCAGTGGGAGCGATAGAAATATTGATATATTTCCCTCCAAGTGTCCCTTTGCCTCTAAATAGCACTGAAGCAAGAACTCTTGAAGTTTTAAGGAATCTTCTTTTTTCCGTATTACTTGGATCCATTTTTCTTTCATTAATCATTTACGATAAATAATATCTTGTGTAACCTTTGTATAACCTTGATATACTTGGAATAAAACAATATATTCCCTTTTTTTACTTCTTTAATATTGGCTTCACAAATTTCGAAATAGTCCTCCTTCCTTCGAAAATGGCCCTTTTATACATTTTGGTAATTATGTACCTTAAAACTTTAAAATACTCTTATGTATTCCTTTTTAATATAATCCTTATAATGAACTTTGAAATATAATAAAATATATTTTTTTTACTTTTCCTAAATAACTTTGTAATTTTATAAATCACTCGATGTTATGACAACCCTTTTATTATATCAACGGCTTATGATTCTTGAAATATTTTTAATCCACCCTTTTGAGACTTTCTTGATAAAATTGATATAAGGTATTTATAAAGCTCGCGATTGTGTCAATAGATGTCAAGGACTATTGACCCAATTAGACGTGATTATTCCTTTTGTCACTTGAGGCGACCTTAGCCATTAACGTTTCAACCGTGGATAATATCTCAGGCCCGAAATGGCTTGACAATCAATGGATGTTGCCCAGAAGGTCACGATTTTGTTACCAATGAGTTCACCCTATTGAACGGTTTTGGCGTCTCTTATGGATGGTTTGTGTTGTCAACTCCTCCGTCCAATCCGTCAATTCCTAGTGGTAGCTTCAACTGCAATAGGTTTAATTTGATTGACCGATAGTAATGGCAGTTAATAATTCTCGTAGAGGTCAATGAATCTTTAACCCATGACGTTTTATCTATTAATTAGTTGCAGATTTTAATAAATGGAAACACTCATTTGATTATGCAACCCTGTTATACAACACTCTAAACAAGCTCGATTCCAAGGTCTGACGAATGTCAATTCTTATGGCTATAGCTATCAAAGATGTACTCAGAATGGTTGCTCTTTCAGTATGTTAATGATGAGGTATGAATGTCAAACTAATGCTATCCGAGTGACAACATAGTTTGAAACCCTTGACCAGATTCCAGCAGCAATTATCCCCACAGGCATTGTCACAATACATTGTGAATATATTTTTTTCAGACAGATATGACCTTTCTTTAGCAGAAATTCTGAATGTTAAATGGCCAAAGGCCTTGTTGACCGCCTCTTCAACTAGGGGGGCAACTCCATGTACCATGAAAATATGCATCATCAGATACAAACATGTCGAAGACTAATTGGTTCTACAGGGCATTTTTTGCTCCAACACACAGTTTTGTAAGTGGGATTTCCGCACCCCTGTGCGGGTTTATAATGTAATAGGTCTACATGGATCATGTTAGTTCAGTTGCCTTAGGGTTTCTTCATTAAGAGAGTTCCTTTCACTGAGTGTTTTTTATCCTCAGGAGGTTAATGTGGCCTAACCAGCCGGGTTAATCTCCCTTGAGTTTTTCACTCCCACTAGCAATAAATCCTCCAAAGTGGTGAAAGACGTTCTAATGAAGTCATTTCTAGGTAGCTAGTGTTTAGGAATGTTGTAAATGACCATGTAAGACAGCATGCAAAATTTCGCGTAATTCCATCAAGTCTAGGTAGGTTTTTTTAAAGTTGGGAATTAATTAATTAATTAATTATGGGTAATTAATGTAAAACTTAGGTCCCAGGATTTTTGATAGGGGTATTTGTACTCAAAAAAAAAGATAATGAGACCCCCTACACCCGTGGACCAAGTTTCAGGTCAGTCGGACAAGTTTTGCTAGGTTTTTTGTTCACGTAGGAGTTTTTTCGGAAAACGACGTTTTTAATTGCCAAACCCAGGACATGGGCAAATGTCAATTTTGTAATAGTTAGTCAAATCAGGTGAAGTAAGTGATAATTAATGATGAGAGGGACCCCACGTAACCTACCCATACCTTTCCTAGCCATTGATTACCCTTTATACCCACACTTTAATTTATTTCCCCTTTGAAGCTTACGTTTCCACTAAAGCTTACGTCCCACTCCCACGTAAATGTTGGAAACTCTCATCAATTAAAGAGTGGGTCCCTTCCTCCTCTCCTACGCCTACCTTCCCCCTCCACGTCATCCAAGAGTGTGTCACTCACACTCCTCCCACACGCCCTCACTAATTCCACGCTCCTTCCACACCCTCACATATAACTCATGCTTTCCCTCACGTAAACTTGGAAAGCCCACACGTGAAGTTGGAAATTGCTTTGATTAAAAACGTGGGGCCTCTCCTCTTCCACTCGCGTGCCAATGGGGAGTGTGTTCAACACACTCTACCCACACGTCCCCACTTTCCCTCACACTCCTCACTCACGGTTTTCCTCTTGTAAAAAGTGGGTAAAGCTTATGGGAGATGGAAACATCTTCCATGAAAGCAAGAAACTCTCCCTTTAACCTATGCGTGGGCCTCTCCTTGCCTAATTCTCCCCTAATCTCTTGCTTTCTCCTCATCCACTTCATCTTCTTTCCATTTCCCCTCACCCTAAAAGCCTATCATCTCATTGGTTCGTTTTACCTTTGAGTTGTCTTTCCCTTTGGATCTTCACTCAAACTTCATTAGCATTTTCTGTCCTTCCTCCTCATTCTTTCACTTTCAGATTTTGGTCTTTCACTTTCAGATTTTGGTATCTAACGTGCTTAGATAAGTCAAATAAATCATTACAATTTTCTGGTTTTTGTATGTACGAAATTTCTGCCTAAAAACAGAAATTTCATAACATTTTTTAGTGTACTGCAGCATAAATCAACAAGCAATAGCTTGCTGATTTTTGCAGGTTCTTACCAAAACAAAAGGGCATGCTACCCAATTTCAAGCACAACACACCCTCAAAATAACTCCTTGAAGTGGTAACACTTTCTCTTCTTTCTCTTCTCTCTAAAATACTATAAACGCAAGCCCAAAGGAGTTGTACCCAAGCGGCTTGCCTTCCCATTTGAGTCTTTACTTTGCATGCTTTAGTTAGATTTTCTTTATGTTTTTCAGATCTTAGCTTAGTTAGTTTAATCATTGATATCTACATGCATGCTTAAGGTAAAATTATCTAGAGTAGATCCAACATAACATATGCTAGCTTAGAGCCCGTGGAGGCTTAGATTAAATCTCTTTTTCAGTTGCATGCAAGTTCATTTCTTTAATCTCTATCTTACACACATGCATGCGTTAATTGGTTAATTAATCTTTTCGATTCTGTCATCTACTTTACATGCAAGCAATTGTTTCTTAAGTCTTCTATCTTATGTACATGCATGCAAGTATCATTATCTTGAGGGCTTAATCAGTCATTTTACTTTCCGCAAGTTGTCTACTTTGTTTTATATTTCACATGCAATAATCACATTAAAGCTTTCAACTTGCAATCTTGTGTTTCAAAGGCTTCAGCCTTCACATTCAACTTTTTCAGTTCTTAAAATTTACAAGCAATAACTCAATCACTTAAGAATCTACAATTTCATCGTTTAAGAGTTCACACCTATGTTGCAGGAAACGCACCCCCCCCCCCTGTTTATATACGGCGTTTCCCCCGGCGTTTCCCCCGACGTTTCCATTTTTTGAGGGCCTGTTTCGTATCGTACCGGTTTCGGAAACTTCGTATCGTTTCCCCGTTTCGTGCAACTTAGGTTCACACTCATCTTTAGTACTTTGGCAACTTTATTTGAGCAAGCTACAAGCACTCAACACACTAAATACTTAGCTCATAGGTCTAAAATAAATTAATTAGACTTAATAGGACACCATAACTCACCATCTTCGCCATTTAAAACGGGGTCGAAGGAAGGCATCGGAAGGTGCTAGGCCGAGGACGGTCTCACGGCACGCGGTGTCCTTTTCGGGAGTACTCTGATCTTAGGGTTGACCTGTGAAGTTAGGGTAGGCCTCGTTGCCTCACTTCTTGAGCATCCAGCAGTCACTTGATAACTGGGGGAGGAGAGTTTTTGGGTTGACACCTAGATAGGGTTAAAATTAATCACACTTAACCACATAGTTTAATCTTTCATCTACAACAACAGCACTTTAATTTTACACTTGCAAGCATTCAGATCTCACATTTACATTCATATGCAAGTCTTTTATATGTTGTAGAATAATTGCTTAAGTGGTTATATCTCTCATCTGGAATATTTCATTTTTCAAGCATTTCATCTCTCTTGTATCCCTATATCTGTGGTGTGATCCTTCAAGAAGTGCGCATTCACCTAGAGGCATTCTCTTGACTGAGTCTTGAGTGTTTTGCGTCTTTTGCCATTGATAGGCAGTCCAACAGAATTATATCTGTTGTGAGCATGCTTGGCTTGATGTGTTGATGGTTGTTCATCTTTGAATATCTTCTCTTCCTGCACATTTCAAGCACTTGTTAATACCTTGTATCTATTGTATTTAGCTTAGCCTTAATCTGTATATCTTAGGCTTTCTTTCTATATATCTTGTATCTAATCTAGTTCAGCTTGTATATCTCATATATTCTTTTGTATCTATCTGTATCTATCTTGTTATAATTTTGTAATCTTTGTAACTTGTAATTATCTTGTAACGAACATCCCCTTAACTTAGTTGACCCCTTGCCCAATCTTAGGCACTAGTCTTAGTTGCCCTAAGAAAAGATCTAACTTTCATACTTAGATAATTGCATCTTGCATTTGCTGCTTAACATCATAGACTAGATTCCCCCTGACCTTTTTAACTTATTAAAACCAACTCCTAGAACACTTAATCGTAAATCTCATCTAGTAACTAGGGTCTACCCCCCTTGGCTTCCCTAGGAATTAGCCTAGACGGAAGAGGTTCAAGTCAAAGTGACAGCGTGGACTTTGAACCTACGCATTGTGCCTCCGAGGACACACTAAGTGAGTCGGACTTAGCTCACGTCTGCAAGTGTATATAAGGACGGCAACAGGCCTGATGTGGTCAAAGACCAGAATTATAGAAACTCTTGAAAACTTGTAGTTGTGGCCAAAGCCAGTACTAGACTTCGCTCTGATACCAAATGTAGTGAACCAATCCGATCCAAACTACACACATCCAAAATATTGGGAACATTATAAAGAAATCCATCTAGATAACATAATAATTGAATAAGAATATATGAATATAAGATATGAGATAGTTTGTTACAAGTGAGAATGAGGGCCATATATATATCCATGCAGGGGTGCCCTTTCATAAGAGATGTAACCTTTCATTATGAGGTGTCTCTTTATTATTAATTAGTAATTATTGATTATTTATTGATTACTTATTTGTTATTTATTTATATCTATTTCTATATATTTGAATTCATAACACCTCAGATGACAAATGCACTTATGGATGGTACATTGTTATTTCACTATACTCTACTTGATATTCCATGCATCAGTGTTGTACTTGGATGTGGTGTTATAACTTCTGAGTAGTTCATGAAAGTGGTAAGCATTAAAATGAGATCCGATAACACTTCATAACATTTAAAGTTTTATTATTTGCCTCATCATACCATGGGGGACAAAAAAATTCTTTAGAAGTGTTGTCATTTTTCAGGTCAGTTTGTACTACTATGAAACTAGTTGAGGTAGTGCTTTCCACATCCTAACCATACTTAACACTTTCCATTTTCAACATTTCACTCCACTCCATCTATAAAAAAGCTATTCCCGATCATGTTTGACTTGTCAAATTTCACCAAAAAGGTCTAATTGAGGAAGCCTAAGTCAATAAAGCCCAAAAGGGCTAGAGGTGAAGAGCTAATAAAATTAAAAGCCTAAATATTAAAGCCTGAGCTATGCCACCTCGCTATGAGGCCAATGCCCTTAGTCAAATGCTTGTCTATGGATATCTAAAGAAAAAGGAACTTGTTCAATAAAATGAACAAATAATGAAAAAGGCAAAAGGGGTAGTAAGAAACAATGTTGAGGAAGGGCAACTCAATGCTAAAGCTCCCTCTTAAAGGCTTCCATATAAAATCCTAGCTCTTGAAGGTTAGTTGAACAAAACTATAAGACCTTTAACATCTTATATGACTTTGAAGATTATCACATGAAGTTTTCCCCTTCCCCTTTCCATACTTATTCATCACATCACCTACCTTTTAACTAGGGACTTAGTAAATACTCTCTGTCCTAGGATTTGTCACATGTATAAGGGTTAATGTTGTTCCCCCGTGGTAGAACTTAGGCAAATTCTAAAATTAACCTTTATTATTTTGTGTTAAGAGAAATCACTAAGTGTGCATCACCGAATGGCTTGCAATGAAGTTGGACCCACCACTACAAGTGGACACCTTGTATTGGGATCCATTTACCATGCCTCAAGATTCATGACACAGTATTAGGATCTACGATGCTACCTTGGGATATGTGTATCTGTATTTGGTCATTGATCACATATTTGAATACCCATTTGGGACATGTGCTTGAGGTTTAGTTTTGGTGATGATCAAAGATAATGGCCTTTTGTAATTTTTTTGCTTTTTCATATTGATCATACTTTTTTGGATACCCAATAGAGATGACATGTGTATCAATTTTGGTCATGATTGGAGATCATGTGATTTTTTACTTTTTGTTTTTTCTAAAAATTATAGTACCCCTTGCCCCCCTTCTTGCAGTGAAGATGGGCTTCAGTTTTTAGAAGATTCCAAGCACTTTGATATATATCAGGGACAGTGGTGAGATCTTCCATGTTCCACTTGTCTTAGTGCCTTAGGAAGGCTTTGCACTTGGTGCAAGATTGCGTGGCAACAGCTTGTGGGATGCAAGTGCGAGAACCAAGGGTGGACTTGTCGGTATTGATGCCAGCTTGTTGTGGAGCCTTTGGTGTGGTCAAGTAGCTTGGCAGGATGCCCTGCTAGGCCTTTGTATTGCTAGATAGGGTTTGTTGTTGATGGTGGATGCCCTAGCTAGGGTTTGGTAGCAACTAGACTGTCCTTTCTTGGGTGAGCTGAAAGGACTTGTTGTACCAACTTGGAATGAGCTGAGGTATTGTATTGTATCTTCATTTATGCTGTAATATGAAGTGTACCATTGTTGACCAAATTTGTATGTTGCAGATCTGAACATCAGACTTGTGTTCTCATCATTTATGAGTGGTTTCTTGATGGTTTCTATATGTTAGTTTAATGGGACAGTTTTGCTGATATGTTATGTGATTTAGCATGCTAAGAAGAAACTAGAAATCAGATTTACTGCTATGACAAATCTGTTGTAACCTAAGTAATTTTCATATCCGGTTGATGAAGGACATTGTCGCCTAATGGCCATGAATCTTTCCTCCTTCAAGTACATATCTTCAATGTTTATTTTCTTGAGCTTGCCTAGTGATTTGGTTGGACAGAGGTGAAGAATATTGCTGTTGTAGTTTATATTCAGATTTAGCCATCATGCTGAAAGCTCTATGAAATAAATCCAGGAAGCCTCAAGTAAATGAGGTGAAATTTTTTAAGTGTTTTAAAGTGCAAATCCTAAATTTCCACACTAGTTAATATTTATTAAACAAACGCTTACTTTTAGCTTGACATTTTACCCTTTTCTAGGGCTTCCTATCATATTATTTGTATTTTAATACAAGTCAGAATTTTAATTATTCTTAGAATAAATAATTTAAATCACAATCTAAAGGTTTCTTCCTTTAATTATATTTAGCTTTTTCTATCCATCTCTTCAGATTTAAGATTTTCAGATTGGAAATATAAAAATCAAAACTATGAAAACCAAACACATCAAATAAACATGACAGAACCTTCATTAACAAATGACTTCAATATCTCTCTACATTGATTCACTAGTACCAATTATGGGATCTAATTATATAACTTTCTCACCTTTGTACATAAATTTTTTATTATTAACCCATGCCTTAAACAAGAAAGTAATCACAAAGCCCCATATCTCCAGAGATCTTTGTATTGTTGAGTATGTTTTGAACTTGTTCCATTGACCACCAGCAGCCACAGAAACCTGTAAAGATGTCGAAAACTAATAATTTTAATCCTTACTAACAAAAGTAAAGCAGAACATCTAAAAGAAAATGAGTTACAACATAGCAAGAACAATAAGGTTGTTGGTTTTATATAAAGAGTCAAATTTCCTGGTAGCAGAAGAGACTTTTGAAGATATAAAAGCACCATCAAAAAACAAAGAAAGACAAAAACCTCCTCATTGAGTCATTGCTTAAAAAACAATTTGTACCATAGTCCTGAAAAGGTGAGGGAAAATGGATTAAATCTGGTATGAACCCAAATGAAAGCAGACACACACATATATATGATGCCATTTTTCTCATTAATGATTTCCTAATTGATTCCAAATTCTAATATTTGAGAATCTCAAAGTTTCAAGTGAGAGAAATTGTTTGTGTAAGCAAGTGTATTTGAAAGACGGAATGTAATCTAGAGACTAGAAAAGAAGCTCAGAAGAAGCCATGTTCATCTATAATTAAAACTAATGGAGACTGGAAAACAACCATGTTCAAAGTTTCAAAGAAATGATTTTGTAAAGGAAAATAAAATGGCCATCCTGTCTCGATCCTTCTGGGGTACGAAGGGTTTGGAAAAGGTTTTAGTCTTTGGCACTGAGTCTGCCAAATATCGAGTGCGAAGGATGGCATCCTGCAAGGTGGGAGGCCTGTATGCCTTCACCCATCCTTTCAAAGGCTCGATGAGTCCCTCTGTGAATAGTATGATCAGCCTGGGCTCTGATATATCTGTCACTGCCATGGCTACCCGCTGAAACTCCATGATGAACACCTCTGTTGTGTCAGTTTGTCTCAACTGGGCTAGATCCCTGAAGTGGATCTCGAGATCCCTCCTGTCAAACCTGTCCATAAGCCTGTAATGTTCCTGACTTGGCTAGTCTAGGAAATGATGTTAATGTGTATGTAGGATCTATTGTTTACAACATATAAATGATCATACAAATAATAAATGCGACAAAGGACTGCAAAGTTTGTATTATGATATCTCTATGGATTACAAAATGGTCGAATGCGGCTGAATAAACTGACAATACTCGACTAAATCAACAGACAAAGGATCTTAGCCGGAATACAAATAAGCAACTAAAAGATAATACCCGGAATATGGGAGCACTGCGGAATCAATGGATGCGCTGGGACTATGGCAGCGCTGACGATAACTGCTGGAAGTCTGGAAAGTTCGCCCTAGGAGCTATACTTCTCGGAATGGCCTAGAAATTGTCCCAAATGATGTGCCATGCTCTAGTCCTCAGTACTAGTATCTGTCGGACCCCTCTGCTGATGAATCTGGACCCCGGATGGATACCCCTAGGGGAATGCGCCCATCTTCTTCTGGCAAAATGCGTCCTAGTGATTCCACCGTCAGAATCAGACGAGATATGTCTCAAAACGACCGTCTTGGTCTACTGGGAAATGGGTCGGAATGGTTTCCCTGAATCTGGTCTGATGCTCGCTCTGGAACCCCAAATGTGCTCGCCAAAAGTGTCGCACATCCAAGTCTGGAAAATGTGTCCCAGTTGATTCCTCCGTCGGAATCTGATGAGGAACTAGGCAAAAGATGTGCCTTGCCCTCCTCTCAAATGGGTCGGAGGGAAATCTCGGAATTCTCCCTGGATGGGATAAGTCGACTAAAAACCCTCTCAGAAGCTGCGCCCTCACTCTGGATGAATGCACCCTTGCTGTTGAACTCTATGTAATTGTTGTTGAAGAATGATGGAAGACCTAAATGATCTTCCCGGTGACTAGGGTGTGTCTCTCAACACCGAAATCAGCCA
>CBVK0101752119.1:0-24420 GCA_900067695.1 Picea abies | reverse complement strand
GGGATCATCTCCTATTCACTTGCCTCTTTGAGGGGGCTTCTTCCTATTGAGCTACCGCTCCAAATACAATAATTCTCTTCTATATCTCATTACATTGCATGAACCTCTTTATATAGTGCTACCAACCACCTAATAACATTCTAGAGGAGGAACCTTCTAGAAGCAGAAGTCCTCTTACATTTATTATATCTTACTAACTACCATAATGGGCCTTATTTAATACTATAGTGGACCTAATCCACCTTACATTGAATGACCTCCACTAATGGGCCCTCTGGGCCCCCCACTACCTCTCTAGCTACCTAACAAACAACATCGATCATACACCCCAACTACTCCTTTCAATGAGGAGATAAGACCAATAAAACCAATAATTAGACGTCCCTAAAATTCATTTAAATTTAAAAAGTACTTAGATCACAAATGCCAATCATAAAAACATCTTATAATATCTTATAACAAAACATATTGTAACTTTAATGACATCCTATTAGTCATTTGACCATTTAAAAACAATTTTCCTAACAAAACATCTTGTAACATTATTGACATCTTATTAGCCATGTGATCATTTAAAAACAATTTAGAGACATCTTATTAGCCATATGACCATTTAAAAACAATTTTCCTAAGTGATATTTTCTTTTGTCTTCACTTACTTTGGCTAAGACCGGAAGAGCGTCGTGTAGGGAAAGAGTGTAAATCTCTTATTAGCCATATGACCATTTAAAAACAATTTTCCTAAGTGATATTTTTTTTTGTCTTCACTTACTTTGGTATCAATATTTACTTTACTAAGCACCTGCGACAGATGATGTATTGGTCGTGAAATTCAAAAGACGATCAATACATCATACGCCACAATATTCAATATTACGTAACAAGGTGAATATTATTCATCCCAACTTTCCAATCCAACAACAATACACTACCTACTACAACATTAATGTTGCAGATAGATATTGTTCACCTCTCACTTTAGTGTGGATAGTTTGTAGATATTGTTCACCACTCACTTTAGTGTGAATAGTTTGTTGTTGTAATGGTACCACTAAAACACTAAAACACAATTCTCTTAAGAATTCAACTAAAAAATAAGAAATACTTTGTTGAGCATTCTCAATCTAAAAAAACATCCCCCCGCATCTCGACTTTAATCCGACCCATTTGACCATTTTACAACAATTTTCCGTGACATTTCTCCTTGTTAACAATTCCTTCTACTATTCACTCTGCTATCGATTAATGCTTATCAAACTTTACCTGTTCGAATTTTTTAAACCACTCGCTCTTCGATTAATATTTATCAAGGTCGCCAACGACCACCCTGTAATTGTCTCTCCGAAGTGACAAAATTACGCTGTTATAATGTGAACATTTTGAATTGTTTTTTGAAGTGACAAAATTACGCTGTTATAATGTGAACATTTTGAATTGTTTTTTAAAAAAAAATGGTTATGATATTGAAGAATGTGGAAATGCACGATTATTGAAAAGGGGAGGCTGAATTAATATTTTGAAAGTGGAATAAAATTTTGAAAATGGAATCATTATAGTGTAAATTTTGAAAATGGAATAATTTTGTTTTTTTAAGTAGGAAAAAATTTATAACATTATTAGTTATTGATTTAGTTTTTGTTGATATAATTTCAAGATCGCTAAGTGCAACAACTTGTTTAGACAAAACTTGGACATCTAAAATGACTTGTTTATGGTTCCGGTGGGGGTGGATTTCCACTCTTGCTAGATGCCTCTAATTATTGGGTAGTTAACTTATTTCCTTATATTTGAGGGAGACGAGCTCTTTTTACTTGGAAAAATTCAAGTAAAAAAAAATCATGAACTTTCCTCGATGGAGAATATAAAATTATACCAACACCATCACCTTCACTACAAGAGGCTCTCTCAAACTACATATGGTAAATTTGATCTTGATTAAAACACTATTGGACAACACAAACTTCATCTTCTGAGAAGATAAAATAAGTACCTAAACTAATTTAGATGTAGTCAACATTGGAGTTAGGAATGCTTTTAGTATATGGGATAATCCTTGATTCTTTTAAGATGATAATATTTTTCCAATCTTAGGGAACATCATATGAAGTGACAAAATTACGCTGTTATAATGTGAACATTTTGAATTGTTTTTTGAAAAAAAATGGTTATGATATTGAAGAATGTGGAAATGCACGATTATTGAAAAGGGGAGGCTGAATTAATATTTTGAAAGTGGAATAAAATTTTGAAAATGGAATCATTATAGTGTAAATTTTGAAAATGGAATAATTTTGTTTATTTAAGTAGGAAAAAAATTATAACATTATTAGTTATTGGTTTAGTTTTTGTTGATATAATTTCAAGATCGCTAAGTGCAACAACTTGTTTAGACAAAACTTGGACATCTAAAATGACTTGTTTATGGTTCCTGTGGGGGTGGATTTCCACTCTTGCTAGATGCCTCTAGTTATTGGGTAGTTAACTTATTTCCTTATATTTGAGGGAGACGAGCTCTTTTTACTTGGAAAAATTCAAGTAAAAAAAATTTCATGAACTTTCCTCGATTGAGAATATAAAATTATACCAACACCATCACCATCACCTTCACTACAAGAGGCTCTCTCAAACTACATATGGAAAATTTGATCTTGATTAAAACACTATTGGACAACACAAACTTCATCTTCTGAGAAGATAAAATAAGTACCTAAACTAATTTAGATGTAGTCAACATTGGAGTTAGGAATGCTTTTAGTATATGGGATAATCCTTGATTCTTTTAAGATGATAATATTTTTCCAATCTTAGGGAACATCATATGAGCCTCGTCTAAATTGATGTAACCACTACTCATAGATTTTCATTCTCATCCTAGGATAATATAATAATTTTCTACTTCCATGTCAACCACGTCAAAATTACAAATAGTGCACACTTCAGGATGCACACACATGACAATGGTGAGGTCTTTAATTTGGTCAATGGTTAGTGGAACCATTTTATTAAACATTAACTTGCTATTAGTTCCCTCATTACAAGAGAGATTGAGCAACTCCATAATGATTTTGGACATGAGATTTGAGCATGCACTCCCATCAATTAAATAGGAATGAACAATTTTACCCGTTATATTCATTGAGACATAGAAGGGGAGGTACTTAAGTTCAGGCCTATTGCTAGTCAATGTTCCTACTCCCCCTTCTTGTAACTCTTCTGCATGCAAAGTCTGAACTCTATTTGCTAGTCTGTAGGGTGTTTTCCCCCAACAATAACTCCCATTAATTAAATAGGAATGAACAATCTTACCCATTATATTCATTGAGACATAGAAGGGGAGGTACTTAGGTTCAGGCCTATTGCTAGTCAATGTTCCTACTCCCGCTTCTTACAACTCTTCTTATGGCATGGTATTATCAAAAAAAGAGTCTACTATCATATTATTTGTTGCATAGATAATTGGGGAAAAAGTGCTTTATTCAAATTATGTTTCATTTTAGCGGTATTGAGGATATCTAAAATATTGATATTTTCTTAAGAGATGCCAACTTAGTTGCAATGTTATAGGGAGCATAATTATGAAATAAAACAATAAGATTTTGAGATGGGACAACATGTTGATGTTATGTCCTTGAAATAGGGGCATGATGAGAAAATTGGGAACTTTCTTGTTATTGCCAAAATATGCATTAACAATTTGTTGGGCATGGTATTATCAAAAAAAGAGTCTACTATCATATTATTTGTTGCATAAATAATTGGGGAAAAAGTGCTTTGTTCAAATTATGTTTCATTTTAGCGGTATTGAGGATATCTAAAATATTGATATTTTTTTAAGAGATGCCAACTTAGTTGCAATGTTATAGGGAGCATAATTATGAGATAAAACAATAAGATTTTGAGATGGGACAACATGTTGATGTTATGTCCTTGAAATAGGAACATGATGATCAAATTGGGAACTTTCTTGTTATTGCCAAAATATGTATTAACAATTTGTTGTTTTGAGCAGTCTTAGGCTTGAGCTTTCCTTGGAGAGCTTGATTCTTGGTCAAAGGAAAAAACACATCATCATTTTGGTCAATCTCTTGTTTAATAGCTATGCTAAAAGTAGCATTCGTACCCTTTGCTTGAGTTTTTGGAAAATTACCACACCAAAATGAAACGAGGGGACTTCTTCCATTCTATATTCCTATGCCAACTCAAGGAAAAGAGAGAAAACATATTTATATGCATGCCACTATCCACTAGTGATGAATAGATTGATAGCACTATCCACTAGTGATGCATAGATTGATAGCAGGAAGTATCACCTATTTAGATATATTCATGTGCATGCTAGTATCCACTAGTGATGCATAGATTGATAGCACAAAGTATCACCTATTTAGATTGTTTGCAAGAGAGCCATCCTTGGTTCCCTTGTTCCATAGAGTACTCTTTGAATTAGGATAAATGAATGAATGAGTTAGATTATTAATAGTTTGTCGAGTTATAATTTCTTAATCAATGTAAAAAAAATATTACTTTCAACAACTTTCAAACCTTAAATGAAGGTTGATTTGTCCATAATATAAAGAAAATTTCAATATTTTTTTAACAAATTATCAAAAATAAATTATTTTTCATCTCAAATTGGGAAAATTATAATTTTACAATGTATGAACTCAAACCCTTTTTTTTAAATTCTAAATATTTGAAAAATACTAAATCAATGTTTTTATTATATTTCAAGAAAAACCCTCAAACTTTAAAACATATGTTTTTTAATTTACAATAATCTCACATTTTACAATGTATGAACTCAAACCTTTTTTTTAATTCTAAATATTTGAAAAATACTAAATCAATGTTTTTATTATATTTCAAGAAAAACCCTCAAACTTTAAAACATGTGTTTTTTAATTTACAATAATTGTATCTAGAGTGTTGTAAAATTTAACATAGAATTAAATAATAATAAAAAAATACATCTTAAGAAATTGGATCCCCTTGATACTCGATAAATCTGGGTTTAATTTTTTTTTTTAATTTACAATAATAATAAAAACTAAAAACAATATTTTTTAAACATTCTTTTTTTTTACTTAGAAAATTAAAATAGTTTTAAATTCAACTTTAAGAACCAAAATTCAACTTTAATTTTGAAATAGTAGTATTTTCCTTAAACAAAAACAAATTATAACAAGTACAACAAAGCTCCTTATAATGCCTCCTAAAATTTTAGTTTAACATAGTAATTACATGTAGTTAAGAACCTCTCAATAAAATAATGTCACATTAGCAACACAATTTCTAGGTTAAGCATATTCTTTAAATCAAAATCTTAGCTTCCATTAATTTTTAAGTAAAAGCAAATTAAAAACATTCATGGAATATAGAAGTTATAATTTTTTTAATACTAAGTTATAAAATGCACTTCACTTCTATTAAAGAGTATTAAACCACTAAAACATCAAACTATATTATAAAGTATTAAACAATTAAAACATCAAACTACATTTTACAACTTAATATTCAAAATATTATAATATTTATCTCATTATAAATATCTCATTAATATTGACATCATTATTTGATGTCTTTTATCAATCAACTATTTTAATTACTAATTACACCATATAGATATCTCATCATTTTTAAAATACTAATTAATAAATCTACATTTATATTTTAAATATTAATTAAATAAATCTAAATTTAATATAAATATATAAATTTAAATGTCACACTGCTGCAAAAACAAGATATTATTCACAAAAAGTACTCCTCTATTATGACAGACCCCGACCCCACCCTCTCTTATGGGGCGGTGCATCGTACTCCTCTATTATGAGAGACCCCGACCCCACCCTCTCTTATGGGGCGGTGCATAGTACGACCCCACCCTCTCTGATGGGGCCGTGCATAGTACGACCCCACCCTCGCACAATTCACGGAGGGACGGTTCCGAGGAAGGTCATTGTGGCGGTGCATAGTACGACCCCACCCTCGCACAATTCACGGAGGGACGGTTCCGAGTAAGGTCATTGTGGGGCATGGAAAAACATGGAAAAATATGAGCACTCATTAGAGCATCAAATCTGTTCCTTTTTAAATTATTTTGACTTACTTTTAGATCTCCTTGTGGTTATCAACATCAAATATGTTAATTTTATACCTATTTTTCATCATTATGCATTTGTGTGATGATAAAATTTACACCTTTATATAAAAGACAAAATAAATAAATAAAAGTATTTAATTGTGAAAAAGAAAATTTAAAAATCTAAAATGTATTTAAATAATTTTTTTATTAATATATGAAAATCTAAAAATCTAAAATGTATTTAATAATTTTTTATGCAACGAATTAATGGTGAGATTTAAGTATAGAATTACCTTTCTAACAACTAATGAAGTTAGATTTAA
Organism: Picea abies; assembly: GCA_900067695.1. Taxonomy (NCBI): domain Eukaryota; kingdom Viridiplantae; phylum Streptophyta; class Pinopsida; order Pinales; family Pinaceae; genus Picea; species Picea abies. Next base: position 18,012 of record CBVK0101752119.1, on the reverse strand, counting down.
TCAATATAATTGTTTTATAAATCTCACAAAATTTATAATTGTTTTTTTTGTCATAAATGTTTGACAAAATTTCTCTTTTTTCAAATTCCCCTTCTGCAATCTCTCCTATCCCACCTCTCAATGCCAATAATTTCTTATGCACAATGACTTAATTACCATATAGTTTTTATAATAGTTATATCAGTTATTCTATTACAAGTCATATTATGACAATATAGGCTCTTAGACAACCTATGAGAAGAATGATGGGAAACTCTCCACAACAACAAAAAATCATGGGTTATATATGCATGCTAACAATTAACCCTCTCCACAACAACAAAAAATCATGGTTTATATATGCATGCTAACAACTAACTATGTGTCTTCATATAAATTAACATAAGTTACTCATTTTATTCTAGTTAAATTGATTCATATGACAACTAATATAGCATAAATTTATAGGAAAGAGATTGTTAGGTTGCATGGAGTACATAAGGCAATTGTTTTAGAGAGAGATCCAAAATTTACTTCAAACTTTTGGAAGAGATTGTTCAAGGGATTTGGTACAACTCTGGACTTTAGGACATGGATATGAAAATTTGGAACATAAACACTTCGTCTTGGTTAAGATATAATAATTTTGGTTAATTATTTATGGAGTGTGAGGAAGCAGCACTGAAGTTTTGCAAGAGGTACCATGAGTACATGCAAAGGCTTAGTATCAACTCCTTACCTCCTACGTTGAAGGCAGGTAGGTTGCAACCTTAAGCATTGATGTGAACTTTTGTCCATTGCTACCTCATCCAGAAGATTATCTTGAATCACTGCATGATCGATCTCTTTACATTATTTCTCACAGGAGGTTATGGTTGGGGATGAGAGGAGTGTGAAGGTTTCTAGGATCAAGAACATGGGGCGGACAACAGTAGTGTTAGTCTGGGGGGCGAATCAATGGATTTTGAAATATGCATAACAGAGTTTGCATAGTGCACTTAGCCTTGTCAAGTTTCTTGTCAAGGCTAAGTTTCTTGTCAACAAAAGGTTTTTGATCGTCGAGAATGGGGGTTTTTGATTGCCGGGAATGGCGCATAGAATAAACTAACAATTTGGAAGGATATGGAAATTATGTATTCTCTGCATTCCCAACTACTTGGCAAGAGGGGACAAGGCTACATGTATCAAAAATGGTTTCTAAGATGGGAAGTACTGGACTACCAATGTCGAGCAAAAGCTTCCCCTAGTATATGCATGTAGTTAATAACCATTGGTTGGTGGATCATCCTTGTAGATAACCCATGTGATCTCCATCCCAAGTTAAGCTATAATGTTTTCATCTTGAATCTTTTAATGCCAACTATTCAATAGGTAATTGACTCTCACAAATACCACCTAAGTAATCATTAAAGTTAAAAGCCTATCCAAATTTTACATGGTGAAGTGGCTAGGAATTTCAAAATGACATTGCTCATCAAATTTGAACAACTTCCTTACCTGTTTTCATTTTCATATGTTAAACATTAAAACTAAATAAAGTCCAAAATTTACAGGGTGAATAAGGTGATTAAGATAGGAATTTCAAAAAATTAAATTTGGACAACTCCCTTTCTTGTTTATGTTGCCTTAGAAATTTCAAAAAAACACTATCCATCAAATTTGGACAACTCCCTTACCTGTTTTCATAGTTTAAACCGGAAAAATGTTAACCGTTGTTATTAATTTTTAACCTATTTTTAATCTCCTCCAAACGCTCCACGTGATCGTGATCTGTTACAAACTTGTCGTATTGTATCATGTACAACCGGCGGCCTTTGCTACCTTATGAGCACTATCCACCCGGTTGCAGAGTCATTCAAACTCTCTCAGCCGGGTGATGTGCATCAAACACCATCGCGACATCCATCGTGTACTACTCACCATAGCATGGATGGGTGTATTTCCAAATCCCATGCCAATACCATCATTATCAACTCGACATGGCAATGGGCATGCATGCATTTCCCATGACAGTACTCGTAAATTTGAAATTTTAAACGCTCTCCTTGGATGCGACAGATATACAGTGCAGATCCATCCAAATTTGAAATTTGAATTTATGAACGCGCCCAATTCATGGCAGGTGAATGTCGATAAATGGAAAGCATAAATGTAAAGCATTGTTTGATATCGGATTGTGTGAGATCAATCTTCCCTTTTAGCAAGTAGTAGATCATGGCGGATGAAGATTGACCATCGTATGTTAAGATTGCTTTACTCTATAGACACTTCCAGCCTCGGTTGGGAACCTGATGAGCCTCCAAAGTCTTGATTTTCAATAGGTGTTTCACTTTGCAGACTCTCCCAGACTTGGTTGGGAACCTGATGGGCCTCCAAAGTCTTGTCTTGGGTGGGTGCTCCACTCAGCAGAGGCTCCCAGACTCAGTTGTGAACCTGACGGGCCTCCAAAGTCTTTTGTTGGGTGGGTGCTTCACTCTGCAAATGCTCCCAGACTCGGTTGGGAACCTGACAAGACTCCGAAGTCTTGACTTGCGCGGGTGTTCTACTCTGTGGGCTCTCCAGACTCGGTTGCGAACCTGATCGACCTCCAACTTCTTGACTTGCGCAGGTGCTCCACTTTGTAGACGCTCCAAGAGTTGATTAGGAACTTAACCGGCCTCCAACGTCTTGACTTGCAAGAGTGTTCCAATTTACAGATGCTGCCTAATTTTGAGCATTTGACCTCGTTGAAGATGCTTTATGTGTCTCAATCTCCCAAACTGCAATTGGGTGCGGGAGTAGTCGAGAAATCGCACCAATGACGGGGGAAATGCTTCATTGATTAAAGGAAGTATTAAAATACTAGCACAACCGCTAACTCGCAGCTGGCGGCTAGTGAACGCTGAAAGGCTTACTACTGCAGTAAAACTCCTGTGTAGTTAAAAAAAAAACTAATTATGCTTCATTGATTAAAGTATTAAAATAATAGCACAGCCACTAACTCGAAGCTGGTGAATGCCGAAAGGCTTACTACTGCAGTAAAACTCCTGTGTAGTTAAAAAAAAAAACCTAATTAACACAGTAAAAATGCCAGACCCACCAAAATCCATGGCGCAGGCTCACTAAAATCCATAGTGCAGGTTAATCATTCAAACTTGGCTTGCAAAATAATTATTAAAATAAAATTGGAAAAAATAAACTTGACAATAATTTACCATTAATACTTCATAAATATTAGCCAGCTACAAATCCAAGGCCAGGGACGAAGTCTATTTCTGCTTCATACACATCAATGGTTGGTTCTGGGTCAAGGGGATCACAAACTTTTGTAGGCTCTCCCTTTGTTCCTAATCCTGGCATTATGACTCGGACTGCTTAAACGAGTGCTTTTGGTTCTGGATCGACTGTTGGTGCTTCTCCATCTATAAGGTCAACCACCTTAGTTTGTCTCTCCTCTATTGGATTTACAATTGGCATGCATGAAGGCCGAAATGATATATAGGAACAATGATATGTCTTTCTAGACATGGAAAATAAAAGACAAACCCTAATGTTTCCTTTATTGGATTTACAATTGGCATGCATGAAGGCCGAAATCCTATATGATATATAGGAACAATGATATGCCTTTCTAAGACAAACCCTAAAATTCGACAGCCAAATAATGCAACCAACAGAGCTATTACATACAAATAAATAAATAAAATTGAAAACTCATAAAGAAACCATACTGAGGACTGAACTTTCAAGACTGGGAATACCTCACAATTTGTAGGGAAATCAAGGTTGAACAATTGTAAATTCCTATGTACATCACACTCCCTCAATAGATAACTATTTGTCTCTGCTAATAAGAGGAATTCCTCATATGTTGATCTCTGCGATAATTCTTTTCCTTCGCTATTCTAAAAACACTTTGAACACAGTATGTGCATTCATCCCAATGGAATTGGAAGCTGACAAGCTAAACTGTGAAAAACAGAGGTCAATCAGGGTTTGGGATTTCGGGGTTTACGAACACTCGATGCACAAACAAAACGAAATAAGAAATGTCGAATTGCGAAATGTGAATATGCTTTGGGCCCACAATTTCGGGGTTTGATGTTTGCTAACACCCAATGCAAAAACAAAATACACCCAGAATTGCCGAATCGCGAAATCGCGATAAGGCTGTGGGACCCTTCGGGTTTTGGCGTTTGGGAATGCTCGATACATAAACAACACACAACGACAATCGTTGAATCATGAAATTCGATCAAGTTGTGGGGCCCAGGGAATATTGTTTCAGGGTTTGGAAGGGAACGACTCAATTGCACAAGCCTGTAGATATTCCGAAAGAAAAAAAAAAATTATGAACAGAGTTTACTAACTCAAAATTAAACGCAAAGAGAATAACTGTGAATACACCGTAATAGCTTCAATTCGAAAATGTCTTCAAGATCATATCAATTACAATTCGTTTCTGGTACTTATACAGAAACATAAATTCAAAAATTGCCCCTTTGATCTTCTAAAAGACTTAATCAATGGCGGTGATGGTGTCTTGTGGCCTGCAAAGGTTAAGGCGGCCATCGTTTAAGTTATGTAAAACAAAATTGTAATCGGTGGTTTAATCCTCGAGTCTTGAAGGGTCAAGACGGTGACCGATTCACCGTTTGCAAAGAGGCGGTGAAATGATTACTTCCTAACATACTCCCTCTTAATCATTTCAGAACAAAAACAAACTAAAACTATGAAAAACAAAATTGTTGTAAACAATGCATTACAACTTGCAGACCCCAATGTTTTTTCTATGAATTTTAAACAGTTCATTTCCTAAAGGCTTACAGTTCATTTCCTAAAGGCTTCGTAAATATGTCTGCAAATTGTTCTTCATATCTGTAGAACTGAACAAAAATCTCCTTACCAGCTACCATCTCTTGAAGGAAATGATACCTTGTATCAATGTGCTTACTTTGTTTTTGAAAAACATGATTCCTTGACAATGCAATGGCAGGCTTATTGTCACAGACAATCTCGGTTGCATCATTCTGGTTATGCAACAATTCATTCAAGACCCTTCTCATCCATATAGCTTGACATGCAGCTGCAGCTATTGCAACATACTCTGCCTCAGTTGAAGATAGAGTCACAATGGGTTGTTTCTTTGATGCCCATGCCACTACTCCAGATCCAAGACTAAAAATATACCCAGATGTGTTTTTCTTGTCATCAATGGAACCTGCAAAATCACTATCAATATATCCGATCAACTCAAAGTTTAAGCTTGATGTGTATTGGATACCAAAATTAGTTGTTCCAGCAACATATCTCAGGATCCTCTTTCCTGCTTGCCATGAGTACTCTTCGGAGTCTCCATGAATCTGGAAATCAAACTCACAACAAACATAATGTCAGGTCTGGTTGTTGTTAAGTACATAAGGCTTCCATCCAGCCTCTTATACAGAGTTGGATCAACATATGATCCTTCATCACACTTGCTCAATTTAATACTAGCTGCCATTGGTGTTGCAGCTGGCTTGCAATTCAACATTCTAAACCTTTTCAGCACTTCATTTTCATAGTTAGTTTGACAAATGAAAATGCCATCATCAAATTGATCCACTTCAATTCCAAGAAAAAATTTCATCAAACCTAAATCTTTCATCTCAAACTCTGCTTTGATGGCATTTTTAAAGTCATCTACAGACAAATCTCCAGTAAAAATCAGGTCATCAACATGCAAACAAACAATCAAAATTTTACCTTTCTGGTCTACCTTTGTATACAGAGTTGGTTCACTTGGACTTCTGTTGAATCCAACACTGATTAGGTATTCATCAATCCTGTTATACCAAATTCTGGATGCCTACTTCAATCCATATAAAGCTTTCCTTAACTTGTAAACCTTAGCTCTGTGTTTATCAATCTCATAACCTGGAGGTTGTCTTACATAAACTTCTTCTTCCAAATATCCATTTAAAAATGCAGACTTGATGTCCATCTGATGCATGATCCATCTATTTTGAGCTGCAATAGCTAAGACCATCCTTACTGTATCAGTCATTGCTACAGGAGCAAAGGTTTCATTGTAATCAATACCAGGTTGCTGACTAAACCCCTGAGCTACAAGTCTTGCCTTGTACTTTTCAACTTCACCATCTGCATTCATCTTAGTCTTATAAACCCATTTAACACCAATACTTTTCTTTCCTTCAGGTAAATTGACAAGATCCCAAGTGTTATTCCTTTCAATGGAATCAATCTCCTCATCCATTTCTTTTATCCAGATATCCTCTTTAGCAACTTCATCATAACTTACAGGATCATAAGCTATAAATGCAAAATTTGAAATCTGATCTACTTCTTCATTCTGATCTTACAATTCTCTTATGCTTCTAGTCTTTTGTTCTTTAAATCTATTTCTTAATGAAGCTAAAGTGGGATTTGATTCACTACTTACCTGTGAATCTGATTGATGTCCACCATATCCAGATGGCTCACCACGCTCATTAGTTCTTGGCGTTCTAAATTGAGATGGGCTAAAATCTGGTGCTACCCTTGTTGGACTTCTTGCTGCAGGCATATATGCATGTGGAACCATCTGTACATCTCCTTCAGCTTGCTCAGCTCCATCATCATCTTCACGGGGTAACACAGCTCCCTCTGAAATTGATTTGTCAATACTTCCATCCCAGGCTTCATCTTCTTTAAACTGGACATCTTTGTTGCTTACATATTTCTGGGTGATGGGATTGTAGAGTTTATATGCCCTAGACTCTTCACTGTATCCAACAAAAATACATCTCTCACTTCTGTCATCCAACTTCCTCCTCATTTCTGCAGGTACATGTGCAGGGATTTAGGGTTGGTCCCGATCAGTGGTGTCAACTCGCAAAGGAGGATTTTTATTTTATCACTAAGTTGTCTAGGAGGGGGCATGATTTTCCCTATTTCCCATATCTATCACTTGACATTGTAGGAGAGAGTCAACGGGCATATGTGTAGAGATATGTTAGTGTGGACATCACTAACCCTATTGACTTACATGTTTTTTAGGCCGAGTTGAGTTTACATTATTTCAACATAAATTAGGTTAGGTGCTTGTCCCTTATGATCATGATACTAACACATCATACCTCTAATGGGTCACGCATTAGTTTCCCTCTTATGCACTATGTAGATAGTTTATTTCACAAGCCTAGATTAATAAAGTGATCTGCCATTATTATACTACAGTTTTGTATTACTCTGGATCATAATCATAGCATGTTTGAGGGGAAACATGTATTTGACTCCTTTTCTTCAAAGATATTTACTTTATTTTTTGAGAGGTTTGTAGCGACTCAGTTGACATTTGATTGCCTCCCTCCCACACTGATGACTAATGTGCATATGCACATGTGGGGGTAGATATTTCCTAAGAGGGTAGGTGGAATACCCATGTAGGTTGGTGAATTTAGAGGTTTTGTCTCTGTTATCTAGTGGAGGAAATATTTTGCCCAGGTTTGGTGTCTCGGAGAAGCTTCTCATAGATAATGGATCTATCTTTGTGGGGTTGAAATTCATGGTCTTTTGCGAGAAGATTGGTATATTAATGGGCCAATCGTCGAATTATTATCCATAGGGTAATGGTGTAGCTGAATCAACCAACAAGTCTTTAATACAAATTATCAAAATGATGGTGTCAACAAACCAAAGGGATTGGCACAATAAGTTGACTAATGCTCTCTAGGCAAGTAGAACGACACCAAAGGACATCACCTGACACTCCCCATATTCTATGGTATATAGAAGGGATGTCAAGTTTCCAGTGCACTTGGAGTTGGAAGCGTTGGCTATAGCCACCAGGATAAAAGAGAAAGGAGTCACACCTTTGAAAACATATTATTACTAATTGATGCAACTGGAAGGACAAATAGCACAAACTAACAGAAGAGACAAGAAGCAATGAGAAGATATTTTGATCAAATTTCTATGATGAGAGATTTTCATAAGGATCAATTTGTTTTGTTATGGAACAAGGCAAAGGAGAAAACATCTTTGCACTCTAAGTTTGATGCTCTATGGATCATATCTTATTAGATAGAGAAGGTATGCAATTTCAATTCTTACCTGCTCAAAAGTATGGATGGAGTGCTCGAAAATCTTCCTATAAATGGGAAACACCTTAAGCATTTATTTTCATAAAGAACTCACCGACCTTCTTGGCCAATATACCATAGCCCACCATTGGTTATACCATTCTTTTTATTTTCTTTCATGCTATTCTTATTTCCTATTTTAGTTTTTTCTTTTTTTTGACTCCATGCCCATGGTAAATGCCTTTTGGATTCTCAACAACCCATCAAATGTTGATAACCTTACCTTCTTGTTTCACAAGATTTGACTTTTTCTTGACCCCTTGTTTACAAATACCCTACCTACGTAGAAGCGGGAGGAACTTTCCTTGTCATTATACCAACATTCTCCCACACCCGCATCCCGCATAAGCATCATAATGTGGAGGCGGAGAAAACTTCTCACAAATTTACTTTTTGGTCTCAATCATCCCGCACTCTGCATCCCACACTCTACTAGTTTTTTGACTTAGTGTATTTTCCCAACATCCTTTGATTCTCATGCGAAGGGATGGCACTTGAACCATCTTTCCACACCCACCTGTCATCCAACATTCCACATTCTTCATGGAATTTCATTTATATTTTTGAGGTAATTATGACACATCTTTCGTGCATGTTTCACACGATGTTGACGATTGTGTTAATTAATGAGGTTTATTTTTCACACGTTCCCCCCTAATTCTTTCGCATGCAAATGACAGTTACCATTAATGAATGACATGCACCAAATGTATGAAGAGGCAAGTATGAACATATGGGATTTATTATTAATTAATGATTAGTTGGGTCCCTATTGGAAAAGAAATCTAATTTATACGTGTAATATTCGCATATACCTAAGTGCATTGAAAGTGAAAGAGATGACGAGAACCATTTTGTGGTGATACAATGAATTCTCTAGCCCATGAAAGCAAGGAATACCTGCAAAAATATTTACAGAATGATGAGCACTTTTACAAAATGGTGATACAATGAATTCTCTAGCCCATGAAAGCAAGGAATACCTGCAAAAATATTTACAGAATGATGAGCACTTTTACAAAAATGCAATGAACACTTTTGTGGAAAAAGTATCAAATGTAGACGACCTTACAAGGAAAAGGAAAGGTTGACATTCCATAGATTGAAGTAGATACAAGTTGTATGGCTTGGGAGGATATATGTCCTCTGACAATTTATAGCCACCTGTGACATTCTTGAAGGAAGGAAGAGTACGTTGTTTTTAAAATATACTTATATAGTGAAGGAACTGAAGGGCCCACCCCTAATAAGGGATTCAACACTACTAACTAATGACCAAATGGAAGTGGAATTAAGCACACTCAGAATCACGTGGGGAATCGAGTTTGATGACCTCACAAATTCTTCGGAGGATGAAACTAGACATTGGATGGTCAGTTTTGTAAATGAAAATGAAGATCATATGTTCGGTGTACAACAACAGGGTGTCAAGTTCAAAGTGGTCGAAGATGGATTATTAGTGCTTAAGGTTAAACAGGACATAACCGTAGCACTATTACAGGATTATATTGAAGAATGGCTCAAGGGTGTGTTACAAGAAATAACTATCCCATCCCGATCTTCAAGATTCGAGAAGTGGTTATGTTAGCACTAAAAGTTACACTTTGACTGCTAAAGTGCAAGCTCAGTACCCATCAATAGGTTTGTAAGGTAAGTTTTAAAATAAAGTGTCAAATGGATAAAATTCATCCCAACAATGTAAATCACAGAGAGTTCTAGATAAGATGTATCAACAAAAGAGGTCTTGTCTAACTTAGAGCAGGGTTTTAAAGAGTAATGTGGATAGAAGGAAGACTTTAGTGAGAAATATGAAGTAAGTCTACTATTAGTATCATGCATTACTAGAAGACCAATGAAGAAAAAGATTTAGACACAAGAACTTCTTTAATCAAAGCTTAAACTCTGAGAACAATTATAACAACATCACAATCAAACCTCCATTGCAATACAACGATAAAATATCAATTGAAGCATTCAATGACAGTAAGTTTTAGAGTAAGAGAGAGACAATATGGCAAGAAAGAAACTAACTTCTATTAGATAAAAATTCTCAAATCTGATACATAAAAATCAAGAGTTGGCTCTGTTACATCAATACATCACAAAAAGAGTCTTACATTAACCATCTAAACCTCCTCAATGATTTCCAATGCCTCTCTTATAGCCTAGGCTGTCAATGACAACTTTACAATTAGGATATCATTCTCCTCCACAAAACATTTCAGAGAAACCCACATCACCATTTTATAGTTATGATCAAATCTTTAGAAGTAACTGCTACATGAAATGAGTTCGCAACACCTGTGACAAAACATCGAAACCCTTCTCTTAGCGTTTAAAATGGTATGAAAAACCTCATGGAGTACCTAGTAACCCCGGGCTTGATGTTGATGTTTGTGAATGTGAACATAGATGTTTGCAAGCTGACCAACCCCCAACGCTCCTCTTCAACCAGTTCGCAGTGCTAGTTTGCAATGCCAAATTCAAAATCAATGGCGCACTCTAAGGAGACTATTGGACTATAATTCTATGTGCTAACATGTTACATCAATTAGGGTTGTTGTGTGAACGGATTATTTAAAGGAATCTCAACAAATAAAAATAGATCTTCTTCCACCCACCATCCGCTACTTCCAATTTTGTGAGTATAGGTTTTGAAGAATTTCCCTTGGTCTTTCTTGTTGCTGAATCTGTAATCATCCAACTTCATCATCCAATCTTATGTGTGAGGTTGATTATTGATTGTCTTCTTTTTTTCATTTTCTAGGTTGCCCCTACTCATTATATAGTCCACGGGAACCCCATCCTAGTCTGAAAGGGCGAACATATACCAATACTTTCTCGTTTAAGTATCATGAATATTATGTAGTGCTTCTTTGTGAACATTATATTTGATCTTGGACAATGAATGTGTATTTATTATTTTATTGAAACTTCACAGAGAGCTATTTTGGAGCTCATAACTTTTGTGATTTCTAACTTTTATTAAATTGTGAAGCTCCTTTACATCATTATGATATGAATGATATTAAATCATTTAATGCTACGTTTTTCTTGCTTCAAATGTTTACCTCCTACTTGCTATAATATAGGAAATGGTCATGGTAGAATGGATAAATTCTTTTTGTTGTTGTTGTTAAACTCCTATTAAAATCTTTTATCTATGTGTATCTATGTTTGATAAATGAAAAACTTTGTTATATCTAGAATTGCAATATAAGTTGTCGTGAGTAACCAGCTCTATAAAAATGTAGAGGATATCCTTCATGAGAATGTCCTATAAAGTTGACTCTTAACCCTTAAATAGGTTTAGCAATCAACAGACATGTAAAGATCCACTTAACCTAATATAACCGTCAAGAAGAAGCTGCATGGGAGATGGAGGATGCAATGAATAAGACATACTCACATCTGTTTTAAAGTTTTGATGTAAAATTTATTAAATATAATGGTAATATGCACATAAGAGGGGTATGTCACACCCAATTTTTATCTCCAAAGTAACAATGTATATATATAAATGATGAAGGGTTCAAACCAAAATATGTAAATTGTACATTTAACAATAATAATCTCCTATGTAATATGTAATGGTACAACCGATATCAGCTTATTCCAACTCGAATTGAAATGGTGGGATCCACACATCATCGGTATGAATTTATCTCATCTCCTTTCTGCGTCATTGGTTACCTCATATATTCTCAATTATTACTTCCATCTTCGATTCCATCTCATCGCCTACCATCCCCTAGGAAAAAGCGAAAAGAAGAATAATATAATGAAGACAGTGATAAAGCATTTATTAAAAAAATAAATAAATAATCCAAAGCTTTAAAGCTAATTAAAGCAAAAGTTAGAAGGGACAACAGATAACAGCATATTATTCCAATTCCAATTTAAATATGGTTGGATCCTCGGCATCGATATGCATTTATCTCCTCTCCTTGCCGCGCCATTGGTTTTTCTCCGATACACTTTCATCTCCTCGCCTACCATCCCATCTGCAAAACCCAATGGCGCCGCCTGCGACAGAACCAGTGTCATCAACATACCACGTTTTTATAAACCACAGGGGTCCCGATGTCAAGAAGACACTTGCCAGCCTCATCTACTATCGCCTCAAATCTTATGGGCTGCGCGTCTTTCTCGATCAAAAGGAACTCCACACCGGAGATGCGCTCTCTTCTGCAATCATCGGAGCCATTCAAAGTGCGTCAGTTCATATTGCTATTTTCAGTAAGCGTTACGCTGAATCGCGTTGGTGTTTGGATGAATTGTGTTGGATTTTGGATTGCAACAGGAAGATCATTCCTGTGTTTTGTGACGTTGAGCCTACAGACCTTCGTCACATTGACAGCGAGAGCGGAACTTATAGAAAAGCCTTTGAAGAACACCAACGCAAAGGCAGAGTTGCCATGGAGGACATCGAGAAATGGAAGACAGCCCTCAACAAAGCCTCAGAGATTTCTGGCCTACCGTTCAAAACGAACGGAAGGTAAATACATTCTTTATTAGGAATCTTGGATTTGTCTCAATCATTTCTACCTTTCCGTAATTCTAACTCTGATGACTGCATGTATCTGTTCGCTGTTTTTACAGTGACTATGGAGAGGTTTTGGAGAGGATTGTGAAAGACGTATTAAAAGAAGTAGAATCAGAACCATTCGAAGTGGCTAGATACCCAGTTGGGCTCGATCAAGCCGTGAAGGAAATAAATGATGAAATTAAGAAACAAAGCCAGGTAAATGGCACCGCGATTGTGGGGATTGCGGGAATGGCCGGTGTAGGCAAGTCAACTCTCGCTACATATCTCTACAAATTGAAACGTTCGGATTTTAGTAGGTCTTGCTTTTTGTCTGACATCAGAAAAAAAGATTTACCATCTTTGCAGCGGAAGCTCCTTCGGGGTCTTTTGGGTTGTGATTTTCATATTGAAGATACCAGACAAGGAAATGGTATTTTTGGCGATCGCCTACGAGGGCTTCAGGTTCTCATTGTTTTGGATGACGCGGATAATATCGACCAAATAAATAGTCTACTGGTAACAGATGTTGTGGGATCGCGTAGTTTGATTTTGATCACGTCTCGTGATCAAGATTTACTAAGACGCTCTTCCCCCAAAACTGTACTGTATAATTTAAAGCCATTGCAGAGAGAATATGCCCAGGAACTTTTCTGCCGGCATGCGTTCCATCAATCAGAACCATGCCAAGGATTTGAACGTTTGGTTGAGGATTTTTTGAAAATCTGTGGCGGGCTGCCTTTATCCTTGCGAGTGTTGGGCGGACAGTTTCTTGGCCGGCGTGAGCAAGAGTATTGGAAGCGGCAGCTGGAAAAGCACTCGAGAAAACTGCCAGACGATATAATGGACAAGTTGAAAGTGAGTTACGAGGCTCTCGATCCTAAAGAGAAGGAGATATTTTTAGACCTCGGTTGTTTCTTCCTCGGAGAGGAAAAAGAACTAGCAGTTCGTGTATTTGAGGGATTAGGTTGCAAAGACGGCCGTGACTACCTTGAAAATCTCCGTCAAAAATGCCTTATCGAGTTTCATGATGACATGCAATCCGATGATGAAATTACATGCCGAACAGAAGAACCTGTAAGTATTTTTCTGTATTTTAGGTTTTTCTTTTTTAGCCAAAAGGGTGCTCCCGGTGGGATCTTATACGCCCTAAATGTTTTCGCTTGCCTCAGATTCAGAGTAACTACGATTATGTCGACCTACCAAAGAGAGATAAAATCGCAATGCACGATCATATTAGGCACTTGGCCAGACATATCGCCAGAGAAGAGCTTGGTGTTCTCCCACCGCGTACGCCACTACGGCTCAGCTCCTTGAATGATGTAGAGGAATTAATGTTGAACTTACAAGTAAGCATATTTCGTCCCGAGATTTGGTCTAGTTTTTATTTAATAACCCATTACACACGGGCATTTAATTTAACTCCGTAAAGTGTGTTTGTTAGGGCGGAGCAGATTCCTGTTTGATCCGAGGGATTCGGACTTCAGAAGGTCTGCCTGATTGCACGAATTACATTAAGGGCGTGGGTGTGCGCCTCATTGTGGTTGAAGTTCCCATAGATTTGTCGTCACTCTTTGGTTTGTGGCCTATGTCCGGAGATTTGGTGTGGCTTCGCCTGCGCAGTTTCAGCTCCATCAATTTTCCTGATACCATTTCACTGGGAAACTTAAGAGTTTTGGAACTTGAGGGTCATGGTGACTTGGAGGACTTGGAGCAGTTATTCCAACGATTTAATATGGTAAGTACATGTAGAGTTTGCTGAGTGTTTTGAGGTGAAATTCGTCCCACTTTGTATTAAACAGATTATGTGCATTGCAATTTGCAGCCTCCTCGGAACTTGAGTGTCTTGAATATTGAAGTAGAGGAAACGAGCCCTAGTCAACGGTTAAGTCGGAAGCGTCCCCGTCTGATGCCCCAAGCGGTTAAGTCAGGGGCGAGTACCTCAGCTACCGCCCAGGAAGGCTTCACGGCATCTTATTTTTTCCGTTTTCTGGAATGGATAGGAACGATCATAAAAGTCCCGAGTAAAATAGTGTTGAAAAACATCACATCTCTAGAATCACTCCCAATTGCTTTTCGGGAACTCAAAAACTTAAGACATTTAGATCTATCTGGCTGCCGTAATCTGACCCAAATGCCCAATTCCTTCTCTGAATTAATGCATCTCCAATATCTAGGTTTGCGAGACTGCTTCCAACTTGCCATCCCAATAGATATTTTGGGAAATATGTCGTCACTTGAGTACGTCGATTTCAAAGGTTGTCATAAATTGGTATACCTGCCGACGGGAATCGCAAATCAAAGGTCTTTAAAATACCTGAATTTACTAGGCACTCATTTAAAATGGCCTTTGAAAATAGAACTACCGGAAAAGTTACAGCGACTAAGAATAGGGAATTTACGGGAAGGGCGATTCATTGTAGGAATATATCATCATCATCATCATCTGGACGATTTGAGGCCGTTAAAAGAATTGGAAGAGTTGATTTTGATTGGTTTCAACCGTGCAGGCCGCATCTTATGGGATGAAATTGCAGGGCCAAATATGAAAGTTTTGGTTATAAGAGATTGTCCAATATCTATCTTTAGTTTTAAGGAGCAGGGGACCATGCTGGTTGGCAGTGTTTTAAGAGATCTCACTTTGAGTGGCACACAGATAACCGAGATATGCATTCCAGAAGGTATTTTACCCAGCCTTGAAACTCTTGATCTTTCAAAAAATAGAAGGCTAGTGCAGGTTAAAGGCTTGCCATCAACATTAATAAGACTAGACCTGCAAGGATGCGACCAATTGAAGGCATTAATAAACCTTTCAAATCTGGTAGATCTCAAATTCCTCTGCATAAATGACTGCAGACATCTGGAAACCTTGAATGTTGAAGGTCTGACGTCGCTGGAGGAGATTCAAGCGAGATACTGTCGGGTGTTCAAGAGCATAGAAGGCTTGCCATCAACATTAATAAGACTAGACCTGCAAGGATGCTACCAATTGAAGGCATTAATAAACCTTTCAAATCTGGTAGATCTCAAATTCCTCTGCATAAATGGTTGCGGAGAGCTGGAGACCTTGAATGTTGAAGGTCTGATGTCGCTGGAGGAGATTCAAGCGGAGAATTGTTGGAAGCTCAAGAGCATAGAAGGACCGAGTCAGCGGGAACGGTTGAAATATCTCCGCATTTCAACAAACACTGATGTTATCTGGAATGACATTTGCAATGTTTTGGTTAGTAAACTTCATAAGACAGCATATTAATTCATATAAAGTATTTATATATTTTCTGTGCTAACTAAGAAACCTGGGAGTATCTAATCGTGCTCTGATTGGTCTGTGAGGTGCATCGGTAGGTGTGTAATCTTATTTTTTAATTTACTGTAAGTGTGGTGAGTTTTCAATGGGTTTGGGAAATCTGTGCAGACATCGCCCTCTCACCAAAAGCTATTGTGGTGAGTTTTCAATGGGTTTGGGAAATCTGTGCAGACATCGCCCTCTCACCAAAAGCTATCAACTGCCTTCTTTAGTGGAAAGTCAAAGAACACAGATATGGTGGGTGTTTAATTTTCCGAGAGAGTAGATATAATCTTTCAATAAATAATAATTTAAAATATTTTAAATTTTATGGATTGAAATGGATTTATGAAATTGGTGCAGGTCGTGCGAGAAATGCAATCCATTTGGGAGCAGTTTAACCTGAAAGTGCTGCATGTTGGCCTTTATACGGATGGAACGTTTTACTTTGATACGAAGAAGGAGGATTTCCAATCGTACGGTGGTATATTGATTTGCTTTCTCGCCGATGAAAATTCGCCCAGTGAGTTTCGTCTAAGATTTGAAGCGAGTGATGATAGTAAGTCAGTCCATGAATACACAATCCGCGGTGGACACACATCCAATACAGGACCAATGGTACATGTGTTTATGTGGACGGAAGAGTGTAATCTGTTTAGGGATGACAAATGCTATAACAAGATCTCTGGACGGATTAGGTTGCTCGATAAGAAAAAGGGATGGATTGTGATGGTCGATAAGAAAATCGACGTTTCAGAAGTATGCAAACAATTTATAATGCATTCTCATTAGAGTAAATTTATGTTAATTTTAGATGTCAAGTGTAAAAAGAAACCTGAATGATAGATTATTTATAGATTGTTTTCTAATGGTTGTATTTTTATTTAATTCAATGAAACTTAATATTCATATTTTTATAAATATAAATTTGTTTTTATTATTAATTATTAATATTGGTCATATATTTTTACAAGTTTACTTTTTATTTAATTCAATGAAACTTACTATTCATATTTTTATAAATATAAATTTGTTTTTATTATTAATTATTATTATTGATTATATATATTTTTAGAAGTTTACATATAAAAAAATTTATTAACAATATTTTTATCATTTTAATTTGTAAAACTAATACTTTTGAATACAATAGCTTTATTTTAAGTAAAAAAGATAACTAAATTTTATGGATTTATTTTAATTTGTAAAACTAATGCCTTTTGATATAATAGTTATTTGTAGAACTTTATTGAAAAGACTATGCAATTATCTTGTAATAGTTTTATTTTGCCTATTTATTTTATAAAGCTATCCATATATAATTTCCTAAGTGAAATAATTGTAATGAACATTGTTGATTCTAAATATTTTTAAAAGATTCTAATTTTGATTTTTTTGAGAAATTTCATTTTGAATTTAGTAAACTAAAAGTTAGCTTTCTTGATTTGTAAAGTTAAGGAAAAAATATTAGCTTTGTTAACGTACAACTTTCAAAATATATGTAAAAAATAAACGTTTTCAGTTGTTATTTTATGTTAATAAAAGTTTATAAGTTTGACCTTTTTTCTTTATTTTTATGGAAAAAATATTAGCTTTGTTAACTTATAACTTTCAAAATATATGTAAAAAATAAATGTTTTCAGTTGTTATTTTATGTTAATAATAAGTTTACAAGTTTGACCTTTTTCTTTATTTTTATTAATTAAATGATGGCTTTGAAGGTGATATTGCAACCCTTAGTAGGTGGGAAAAGTACCTTTAACGATGGTACATGCTTTGACACATTTGCATCCTTTTTTGGAGCCACTCCTTGGGAATTCGTTATTGGATTTTTCTAGTTGTTTAGTTTTTATTTTTCGTTTCTAACTAGCTAAAATATATAATAAATAAGTCTCCTGAGAAATACTTACAGTGTATGCTAAAGTCTAGTTGGAGTCCATCCATTCAATAAGCATTGCATGTGATGGCCAAAATCTATTGAATCTACAAATCAAAATATTTTTCTTGGCCAAAATCTATTGAATCTACAAATCAAAATATTTTTCTTGTATTAATTCAAGAATTTATTCACCACTTGTGACTAAATTTGTAACACAATATAGTTTGAAAATATATATATA
>CBVK0101752116.1:0-11304 GCA_900067695.1 Picea abies | reverse complement strand
TGGTGGTCCACCCCATACCAGTCCCTCATGCCTCGCCAATAGTCGTTCGGACATCATAGCACCAAACACTGCTGCTCGTCATACTATGGCCCTCCATGGTGGCAGAATCCCCACACACTACTCCAAGATACATTTATCCTAGATGTGAGACCATATGCCCTCAGGTACATCCTGTAACACCGCCTCTAGGCGACGACTTATGTCCTCAAAATCCACTCCAGTAGCCGCCGGAGGAGCGCGTGATGGTCCAGCACCAGGGTCATCAAACCAGTGTCTCCTCGCTGCCCTCTCTGGCTCAGCTGGTTTCACTACGACATCCTCACACCGATGTCTCTCTCCCCGCGGTAGTCTCTCAGGCTCCTGGCGAGCCAACGCTCTCTGCAACTCCACCTCACACCTGCGAGGTGCCACATCTGCACATACACACAAACAAAATATAGTATCAGAATCTATATCATATACATATGTCATGCTATCTCAAAAACACCAAAACATACATATCAACATCATCAACATACCTCGATGGTCAAACACCTCCCCTGGAGGTATAACCATGTCCGAATCCTCCTGGAAGTCAACCCCGACATAGGGGTACCACAATATCACCTGTGGCATCTACCACCGTACCTGTGTCGCCTCTACAGTAAAGAAGTGGCCACCCTCGCCACCACCATGGTGAAGCAACACAGTTGACCTCTGCCTCAACCACGGCTCTCGTGCCCCAGGTGCACCCAATAGAATCCTAGGGTGCAACATCGACACCTTCTCTAGAAACCAAGACACTAGGATGGAACCAAAGGAAAACTCTCCCATATCCGTGGACCGACAGTGGTCCAGCTGCCCTACCATCCTGGCATGTAGCGTAAGCTCCTAGGCGAAGTGCTCTCCGTCCAACACTCTCTCCATCACCATTAGCTGGCCACTGCTGATCCGTTGTGTCGCCAACGAACCATAAACTCTCACGATCATCGTTTCTATACAACGATGTGCTAGGGCAGCCATTGCCCCAATGCTCACAACTGTGCTAGACATATAGTTTGGCCTCGAACAATATCTCTGGCCCACCATCGATAGTGGTGTATCTCTCAGTAGCACCGGCTCTGCCAGTAAGGGCGTTCCCTAAGATGGGAGCCCAGTGAAAAAATACACATCCTCCACTGCAGTGAAGGGAATCTTCTCTCCCCGCAGTATGAAGCAGTGCAGGTCTAGACTCCACATCCAGATAAGAAACTGCAGGAGATACTCCTATGCGTGTATCAAGAGGCAATCAAAGAACTTCAGCAGCCCACAGGTTGCCAAAGTCGCATGTACACCTGCCTCCTCAATAGCCATGACGTCTCGCAGCTGGGACCAATCCCATTATTGCCAACCAATAGGCATCATACACAAATCTCACCTGCACAACATAAAATCATCCTACATCAGCCACATGGACAATCAACAACATCAAAATGACACGTTTTACACTCGTCAACCTTGCCTCAACGGTGCGATTGTTCAACCCATAGGCACGCACACATGTGTGCCTGTACACCCCACAGGCACACACATGTGCACGCCTATTCACTACATAGGCACACACGTGTGTGCACCTGTTCACTACACAGGTGCATTCTTAGGCGCGCCTCTTCACTCTACAGGCGCGCACATGTGCGCGCCTGTACAACCAACAGGCACAAACATGTGCGTGTCTGTTCAACCAATAGGCGTGCCCATAGTGTGTGCCCTTTATCCCCTTATCGGTGCTCCCATGCATGTCCATCTAGTGGATAGGCACACACATGTTCACACCTATTACTGGATCGCCCACGCATGTGGGGCCCACACCCCCTAAACGCCCCTATATGGCCCTCTGTACAACCCCTGCCCAAAAAATGAAACCCTAATTCTATGCAAGATGATCAGACCACTAACTTGACACTCACGGGTCCTAAATCAGATGCCTCATCCTCCCAGAATCTCACAATCTCCTCTGAATGCTTCTTGTCCAATCACTATAGCAACAAGTACAAATGAGGTGGCAATGTGGGCCCTACAGCTATATATAGGCCTTTTTTCCAAACTTCCACTCACCATTCTGGGAGCTCCAGGCATCCATTTCTCGATCCATCTTCAGCCACGTGATCAACATCCCATCATCTACATCACAACAATCCTTGTGCTTCTTTTCATCGTGAGCCCCCGTGGTGCCATTTTTCATACCCTGATCAGGTACGCATGCGCATATTCACACTTATCAAATACATGCTCATATATTTGATTATCTTCAGATATTGTTCATGTCGGGTATTTGGTTTTCATGTGTGTAGGTACTTGGTCATCATACATCGACACAACCCCTTCAGGTATATACTCAGCACTGGCATGTAGTCATTCCCTCTGAATCTCACTTACATTTCTAGTCACACCCTCTGACATTTGCCTCTAGGATCCCCATTTCTGGTTCTGCAGTATCCACACCTCCATTTTCATCTTCAGTACTGTCACCTGATAGCACTCTTACCCACATGAGTTGTCCCATTCATAGCACCCTTTGGCACTTCTAACACTAATGCTGTTTTTCAAAACCCTTTAGGGATGGGAGTCCTAATAATCTTACCTCCTATCGCGAATTAGCCACATACTCCTTCTCCTCATTTTGCTAGCTTTCCCAATGGACTCCCAGATTATCTCTCGACAGTTCTATTATTGTGTTGCACCTTCGCAGTAGCATGAACCCTCCATTTCATCCACAATCTGTTTTCCCATTTGCAAATCTCCCTTCATTTCACCTACCTCATATAGAAACCCACCCATGGGGCCCCCACCCTCCATCAGTTCTCCGAGCAAATTATTCCCTACCTGGGCCAACCATATCACACTGGGGCACCCGTTTCTGTATTTGTACACTTCTCCCCAATTATTCATTATTTATTGTACAAATTCCTTTGTTTCCAGTCATTACATTACCTTTTTTGTCGTCCCCTTTGACGACCTTCTTCCCTTTTTGGCCAAACGCAACCCATGTCACGCTTGGTTGGGGAACCACTTATCATCCACCCTTGGCGACATCATCCATATCTTCAGAGTACCCCATAGGTCACTTCCCTCTGCCCCTTGAGTTTTTTCACCTTGTCTCACCTCTGGCACAACTTATCCCCTTTCTTGTCGTCCCCCTGACACTTGACCTCATTGAACAGTTGCGACCACTTTTTATCTCACATATACTCCAACCAAGGGTAGTCTTGAGTCTTCCTACATATTGACTTCGTCCATGTACCTTCTCCACCTCACCTAGTAGATTTCATGAAGCCATTTGCTTCTAGGAGTCGCATCCCCCTTTTTGGAAACATCTGCACAATTTTCTAGAAGGGTGACAACATATTGATTCTCATTACCCACCCAATGAGAGATCTTGGATGGCACAGGGAGAAACACAATTTCTCCCTACTATCGTTGACCCCCATAACATTTGACATCAACACTTTCTCATGTTATGGTGGGTCTTAATTTGTGACTATTGCAGTTAGTTCTTTCAGTTTCTGAAGACCTTTGAACTTGGTTAGGCTATCAATGCCCACAGAATCAGTGATACTTATTACCGTGGTCACTGCCTGCTATTCAGAGTATATTAATCTACATAATTGTCTTCTACCTTTATCACGACCGCCCCTGAGGTCATTTTAGTTGTCTACCCCAACACTTCATTCCTCTTTTTTGAGTTACATGACACGAGCATGGGGCATGCCCGCCTTGTTTGTATAGAGTTTTCTTTTTCACACACCTCATGGAAGGTTGGGTTCTACTGGTTCCTTTTTCCCTCCAACAGATCACTCTGGATGATCCCACTATTGCTCTCTCTTACAAAAACATTCTTAGTAGAAGAAACATTGATGGATTTTGGCTACACGTATGCTCCTAACCTCATTCATCAAGGGGCATCTGTTATCACTGAAATTTCGTCTGCACATGGTTACAAGAATTCAGCATCGTCAAATAGTGATGAAGTCATCCATGGATCTGAATTAACACCAAAGCATTCATAAGGATAAAAAACTATACAAAGTAGTGAAAAATTGAAGGGTGCTATGAAGACACTGGGTGCGCGGGCACATGCGCAGAACAGGAACGCAGAGATCGCGCACATGTGCATGATGAGTGATTGTTATCAAAAAAATCCACACACCTGAGAAATGACGCATTTATGAGAGTGGTCTGCCTCCCACCCACTTATGGTTCAGCTCCCAAGCTGATTTGACACTCAAATCTGGACTGGATTCGACTGGATGGCTGGTCAAGGACCTAAAAATGCCCTAATTAGCCTCTTTTCACACTACAAACTAGTTGAACAATAGCTCAAAGGAATGCTATAAAAGGCCATGGATACACTTCATTTTTCAAGGAATTCAAGGCAAAGTTATGCTTCCATTATTCTCTTGAGGACTCTATCCTTTCCAAGAGTATATTTTCACCATTGCATTGGGCAATCCATCTCACCCCTTGAGTGGATTAGCAAAGATTTCTTTCACCATTTTTCATTTTTATTTGTTGTAAGAAGAGTTTGCTTGTGGGGGTCCAAGAGAGCTCCCTTGGAGGAAGAAGGGACTCATAGTCCCCTTGCTTCTTGGTGTATTCTTTCACTAATATTAGCCTTATCATTGGTGACATGGGTCTCATTGTTCTTTTTGTTTCTATGTCCCTATGCTCATGAGTTTAGTTGTTATTGCATTTCTTAGTTTAATTCTTAGTTGTTGTTTTCTATTTCTTTTCCTAACTCTTTTCCTTGCAGCTATCTTACTCAGCAGACCCAATTGAGCTTGCAAGCACCTCTATTTTGCTCACTAAGGTGACAAAAGAGGCACAACACCAACTATGGTGTAGCCTGTGAGAATCAGGCATTCTCACACCCTAGCCATAATGCATCATGCGAAAATCATCTTTAATAGGGTTTTTACAAAGAGAAATGCAACTTCTTTTCTCAGGAAAAGTTCTTCTCCCTTCTTTCTTTAGGAACTCAGGCCACTGACCCCTCTAAAGAGTACATATGGGTTTACATCATTAATGGTCATAGGGATGATGAAAATAATGTGTAACAGAGAGCCCCCCAAAATATGAAGTTATAATAGAGTGATAGTTGAAATACTTTGTCGAGTGTGTGTAGGGAACAAGGAACGCATTGGTCGGAAACCTGCCAACAAACAAGGAAATACAGTACAATAATATATCATCACTGAGGTAGGCATTCCCATACTCAAAATACAAATGACTCAAAGCATAAATGTCGACATGTGAAGATCCATGTCAAGTAAGACATGTCATGGCCACCAAACATACACTGTGTATCCATGCTGATATGACTCAAATATGAACATAGCCACCAAAAATACACTGTGGATCTATGTGTTAAAGATTCAAATTTGAACATAGCCACTAGACATACAATGTGGATCTATGCAGCAGTACAAACTGAATATACTCCAATGCAACCTAAATCTATTAGAAAATATTTAGGGTCTTCATCTCTATCACTCTATAGTACGAATCTAACCATGTGAATACATGTGTTGAACTCGAATATGGTAGAAACCACTTGATTACCGGTCATTAGTGTATATCGTTAAGAAGTGCGAGGGAAATCACCATTAATGTCAATGAATCCCAAGATACAGTAGTACAATCCAACGAATGTGAATCAATGAGTTGAAGTCGAACACTCGGAGGAATATCCCGATCAGGGGTCAATAATGGAAACCCACTGTCGAAAGCGAGGAAACCTGCCATTGAGGCATGAAATTTCCAAGGTATCAATTGGTTTCTAAGTCTAATTCATGGATAATGAGTTGAAGTCGATAGGAAAAGACTTTTCATAGGAGGGTCTTAATGTATCCCCCCTCAATGACACAAAACAAGTAACAATATTTGATGTAGATCAGAGTAACAAGTGATTCAGTACTGACTCAGGGATGGTCGATGCAATAGAAGGCTTTAAGGACTGCAAAAATGGCTGATGCAATAGAATGCTTTCCGAGTTGAACTTGTCTTTGAACATATTGACGACATGACAACTGTCTTGAAAACATTGACTCAACAACAAGGATCACAAACCGATTTGTAATCTTATAAAGGAGTATGATCAAGAGACAAGTGGATTGTCCAACCTAGACACAAGGTGAGTGAAAGGGTGTCATGTTCAAAAGTGACTCTACCATGGATTACAGGTTTAGACATATTTCTTTCCCAATTTTTTCCCCCACCATTTCTGGCGAGTACCTCTTTATTTTCACGCAAGCTTGAGGAGGATAACATATTCTTGTAATGTAAGCTCATCCTTAAGACGAGTCCCTTGGATTATGTTTAACGAACCCTAGGAAGGAGTGGTTTGGTCCCATATGGGCCTTTCAATGTTTGTTTTAAGAGTCCAAAGAAAGAAAACTCAGGGATTTTTCATGTTTATAAAATTTGAAAAAATCTTAAAGAGAAATCTCTCAATTCCTTTTTCGTAAAGTAGTCTGATGAGACCAAAAAAGAGATAAAATATAGCTCAACAGACGTTTTCTTCAAATAATTTAAAGAGCGTGAAAAGAACAAGATCACTTGACAATCTTTTCATGTTTAGAGAGTATGAAAAGAGCTTAAAGGGAACTCCAGAGGTTTCCTTTTTCGTATAACCTTTATGAGTCCGAAAAAGTGATAAAAGTATACTCGATTACATTCTCACTTATTTACGATCACAATAAAGAACAAAGACTAATCTTGATAACTTATTCTCATGTATTTATGAGCATGAGAAAGAGAAAAGACTAAGCTCAGGATTGTTTTCATTTTTTTGCAAGATTAAAACCAAAACCAAAACTATGCTTGGGATAGATTTTATGTTTTCGCATGCTTAAAATTAAACAAAAATATTCTTGGACCTAGTTTCATATTTACACAAGCTTGAACCAGCAAAAAACTATGCTTGAGCTAGGTGGTTTCATTTTTACACAAACTTGAACCAAAGTAAAAACTTAGCCCCCAACTTAAGAAGCTAGCGGCTCAACTTCAACATGAAGTCTAGAGGTTGAGGCAAATGCCACCCAAGATTTATTTCATCCAAATATAAAGGAGAATGAAATGAAGCTTCAAATACTAGATGAAGGACTTGACTCAAAGATGAAGGACTTGACTCAAATAGAGAGGGGGAAAACTATTTCATTTTTTAATGAGCCTGGCAAAAAAACAAGAACTATGATCGTAACCTCTGTTTCATTTTTTAACGAGGTTGCCACAGAGATGAAAAAACTATCCTCATAAGTGGTTTCATTGTTTAACGAGATTGAAATCATAAAACCATGCTCAAATATCTCTGTTTCATTTTTTTAACGAGGTTGCCTTAGAGACGCAAAAACTATCCTCAAAACAGGTTTCATTTTTTAATGAGCTTGAAATCAGAAAACAATGCTCAAGGATGGTTTCATTTTTAAATGAGCTTGAAATCATAAAATCATTCTCAAAGACCTATTTTTCATTTTCTAACTAGGTTTACCTAGAGACGCAAAAACTATCCGCAGAACTCTCCTTTTGATGATGGATTCCAAGAGGATAATGCTCCGGAAGGACACCATGTCAAGGGACATATTCACTAGACAGAAGGAACACACTCTGGAAGGAACACATGTCTAGGGTGGTGATAGGGGTAAGGAGATTAGGCTCTAAAGACCCTATCGAAGAGATCACCATGTTAACTACTGTATCTAAGTCATCAGATGTTGAATCCATGGGCGAAAACGCCACATAATTGACCTATGGAGGGGGTGATACTGTCTGCATATAATAACCATTTAGGGTGGTAATCCAGTCAGGGTCAATGAATTAAAGTTGATCAATAGTCATAACTCATCCATCGTGAGGGAAAGATATCACACAAAAAAGAGTAGACACAATAGATTTCATGGAATAGACATAATATTGCCTAAGGAGTAAAGAAAAATCCAAGAGGTCTTGGAGTACCATGACGTCAATAAAGATAGTTTTCCCTCCCAAAGTTACAGGAAACTAAGGAAGGGTCCCTAAAGGTTGACTAGTTCTTCTGTTAAAACCTAACAGATTCTGTGTAACCGATGCAAGCTAAGGAAAACCCAAAGCTTTCCAGGCAAAAGAGGACAAAATACTAATGGACACTCCTTCATCTATCAACGTCTGAGGAACATCCAGACCACAAAATTGCACTTTAATCTCGAAAGGAATGTGAGAGGGAATATGAGGTCCAGTTAGCACACCCGAATCAAAATGGATGGCCTCATTACTTGGAGGGGGTTCCATAGGAGAAGGAGGAATACCCACTGGCACAGTAGAGTCTGTATCAATGTGAAAAATGTGAGCAGTCTCAGGTTTACTCTCTAATGGGAGAGTAGGATCGACCGATGAAGAGATCAGATTGACCACTTGGGTTGCATTCTCCAAGGGGAGAATGGGGTTGCCAGGTGGAAATAGATTGACCACTTGGTTGAAACTCTCTAACGGGAGAGTGGGATCGACCAAGAATGGGATCAGATCAATCACTTTAATGTCACTCTCTGAGGAGAGAGCGGGATTGACCAAGGATGGTATTGTAGCAACCACTTTTTAAACTGGTTCAACTAAGGACGTGACCATATTGATGACATGNAGTGATCATTCCATCAACTATAGGGGGGTCAAGAGTAAGCTTGTGATAAGCAGCTGGAAGTTGAGGCTGTGAAACAGTCATGTATTCTAGTAATTTTGAGTCTTCATCCATACGAGGGAAAAGGTGAGTGAGATGAATCCATTTGCATAACATGCATGGGAACTTGGCTCTACTTTTCTTCTTCCCAACGGTATCGTGACTAGTTGACAGGAGGTCATTAACATGTTGTTCAGAGGCTAACGACATGGGTTGGTTAGTTGGTGTAGACCATACTTCTATAACCTTGGATAGACCAGGGAAATCCTTAAGAAGATGGCTACCCTTACAAAGTCTGCAAGGGTACTTGGGCTTACGAGTTGTTTGGGTGATCTTAACATCATCAACACTCCCAACATGAGTAATAGTAACTGGTTGTTTTCCAACATGTTTGATAGTGGTTGGAGGTTTTGACCCTTGTTTATCTTTCTTCTTCTTCTTATTCACTGGGTTACTAGATTCAAAACTTTCATGCAACGAAGAAGATGAAACAGAAGGTGACCTTGCAAGCGGAGAAGGTGAAGAAGACCTTATTGGTGAAGAAGGTGAAGGATCAACATGAGGTTGATGCTCGTGGGGGGAAGTGCTTGTGACTGAAGCACTAATTACATTTGGGAGTACCTGAGTGGAAAACAACCATACCTATAATCCAATTGTGAGACCTGGAAGACTCAAAGTAGAAATATGAGGAGGACCAATGTTTCCGTAAGAAGGAAAAACAAAAGGTTCCTCTAGAGCATGGGTTCCTTTATTGGTAATTTCGGGAACTGATGCCATTAAAAAAAAGATACAACCTAGAGTTTGCTAGGGAAAACAAACAACACACGCTAAAAATATACTAAGAAAGAAAGCAAACAAAACCTTCTCACAATGAGCTCACGAGTTGGTGATGAAGTCCAACGTCCTGGGAACAAAGTAAGAAGGGGTTGAGATATAGCGGGTGGAAAATGTATGTTGATGACTTGCTTAATGGACTTACACCCTGGTGCAAGCTCCCACACATAATCATGGGTATACCCTCCAAGGAGCCTGAGTGATTTTGGCCAATTTCGATTCTAGGTACCGTGAAGACTTTCCCCTCCACAGTCACCTTGTGTAAAGACCCTAAAGAGATAGGTCACTAAGGTTACCAATCACTACAGTGATTCCTGGGGAAACAATCGATAGTCCAATCCACACGCAAGGGTAGGGTATCTATCCCAAAATCAACTTGAAAGGATTCCACTCATCATTGTGGGTATACCTTCAAATGACCCCCATAATATGCACAATCTCTACATCAAGACCAACAAAGCAGGGTGAGTAACACTTCTAGTCTCAATGCGACCTCGTGATTGACCCTTGTGTGAGAAGGGCTTTCCAGGACAAAATGTAGTAAGTGTATTTAATTATTCTTATCAAAAGATACTATGTTTGTTTGCATCTTTGGAAAGTTATCTTTCACACCTATTCCAAAGACCTACGACTAATCTAATGTAGGTTTGCTACCAGAAAATATAAAAATGTCTAATCAATTTTTATAAGTGCTTTATTTTATGGCTATTGTTACTCAAGAGGAAAATGGCATGGATGATATGGTGTTTTGATTGACTTGAAATTTATGCAAAGAGATAAAGGTGCAATATTTTCATTTTGATGAAAGCTATGCTACGAGAAGGGGAAAACATTTATCATTCCCAGATGCACAATGTCCCAAAATTTATTAAACTCATCAATATAAAGATTCTCAAGAAATGAGAAAAAGAGACTGTCCACCAATGCACGATTCATGCCCCCCCAAAAAAAATGAATCGTGCATTGGTGTACAGTCAAATTTCTTGACCAAAGAATGCCAAGAATCATGCAATTTTGCTACTTCAAATGCAAGGATGCCCCCAATCTAATACAAAGAAAGAAATTAAATCTTTTTGTGTAAAAAATTTCACTAAACGAAATAATGAACTTTGTTAAAATAATGGAACCCAAACTAAACATTTTCTTGTAAAGAAAACTATTCAGAAGAAATCTGATCTTTCCCTAATCAATTCTAAAGAAAACACATGATTTGGAATTTAAATACACTCAAAGAACGAGACTAATCCTTCAAAACCAAACAAAGAAAAGATGGCTAAAATCAACTCAAAGAATGTTAAGTAGACTATATACAGATCAATATAGGCTCCGAAAGTTCAATCCAACTGATCAAAAAAAAACTGGGCATCAAAATACAACAAGACCCAATCCAAAAAAAAATTATAGACAAGTTCACAGCCTAGTAGTGAGGTGCAGTGCAAAAATTAGGCATTTTCGCTGTCTAGACATAGGTAGGGTGTGAGAAGGTCACACCAGACTGAACAATAGGGTGCGGAAAATCAATGGTTTTCACAAGTTGTATACAAGTGAAGTGTGGGAATGTCTATAATCAAAAGGAATTTGGAAAAAGGACAAAGATTCTAAGTGAATTTTCAGATCTAGAGAATTTGGATGGATCTCCCACAGACTCAGAGACCAGAAATCAAGCAATCAAAGCAAGGGGAACTAGACTAACTAGGAAACAATCTGTTTCCTTAGTGGAGTCACCAATTTTGTTACTGGATAAATTGGTAGGTGAGGACACTAACTGATCTCCCTATATCCACCTAAATCTAGAACAAAACACACCA
>CBVK0101752114.1:0-12578 GCA_900067695.1 Picea abies | reverse complement strand
AGGAGTTGGTGCTTCCTTCTAGTTGGTACTAGAGAAACTAGGGAGTTGGTGCTTCCTTCTAGTGGGTGCTAGAGAAAATAGAGAGTTGGTGCTCTCAACAAGTTGCATCTTGCAAAACAGAGGTTGTAGCCTCACAATGAGTTGGTGCTCATATGTATGATAACGTAAATAATGTAAATAATACTTATCATATAAAGAAGAAGAGGTTTTTACCCTTTATGGGTTTCCTCGAGAAATATTTGTCTCTGTGTATCTCATATATGTGACTGATGCTGAATGTGCTCATCTGGAATTTGAAAAGTCAATCGGCCTGTTAGGGTCTTGAATCTCTTATCAAACTCCCAAACTAGCTTGACTACCTTCTTCTTGATCTCCTTTAGTTATGTAATACATTGGGAATGCAAATTAGGTTTCTTAAATTCATTCTTTATCTCATTAAGTGGCTTAGGCTACGCAAGTCCTTGGACATGCTTCATGTACCAGCTTAGTGCACGATCTCTTAGGGTAGTACTAAACTGGGTTCTTTTAATTGCTTCATCGATGACATTCTTAATATTCTATATGGATTCACATAGGATCCAATGTTGTTTAGGATCATCAGATCCATCTCCCCTAAAGATAGGGAGTCTAATCTCATCTTCCATAGATCTTCCTAGGGTCCCTGACTGAGTATGTGGTGGACTAGTAGTGATGGTGCTCAAGACACTCTGGTGGCTTGGATTACTCTAATTTATTAATAATATTGAATCAATAGGAGGGCTAATATAACTTACTTAAATAGTCTACGTAGTTCCTGAAGTTTCTGGCTTGTCCCAATGAAGTTCTTCGACTTCCTCTTCCTATTCCCTAGCAGGTTCTGAATGCTCTTCGTCGGTCAGATATGCTTCTTCACTACTGTAGAAACCCTTGTGTCTGTAGTTTTGCTTGAACAGGTTCACAATATGAACTTCTCTGAACACTCTCCTGCTACGCGTATGTCCAGCCTCTGTGTCGCTGTTGTTAGCGACCAAAAATGCACTGGTATTTTTAGAATGTTTGCTCATTTTTATTTGAAAATATGCTCATTTCTAAAGTTTTCTGGCCAGTATTTTAACTTCTAGGTCTTCATCAAAGCGCCCATTGATCACTCTTTCCCAAGAACCCTTTGGTTTCTTTTACCTTGACCTGCATTACAAAATCCTTGTTAAGTTTTACAAAAAATTTAGTTTTTATGCCTTTTCATATTTTCAAATAAAAAATCATATTTTATTTATAAATATGGTGTGTGCTTAACAAGACCTAGGTATTAAAGCCTATTCACCAAATCTATATTCTAGCCTCTCAGGTATTATGGATTTCTAATAAAATATTTGAAGGCCCACGAGTCTAGCCTAGTCCACATGAGAAGTCAACAAATATTAGCGCACCTAGCCATGAGTCAAGCCACAGATTAAATACACAAGCCATTCTTATGTTAGTTACAGCCATGAGTCATGTTATGTGTCGACAGGTTAAGTAACAAATTAGATCATGATTTAAATTGAATCCACATGTCAAGCCACGATCCAGGCAACAAATTCAAATCACAGCAGTCAAACCAAACACTGAGCGAAGCGCAAGAGCTGAGTTCCATTTCTAATAATTCATCAAAAGGTTATGATAGCATTAAATATGTAATCTTCCAGATCCCTGGTATTCAGGATTCTATGGATTTCAATAAGCTCCGTGACGAATGATCATTTCTCTAGCAAGAGAATATTGAAGAGATGCTCACTCTGGACCTTCAGGTTGCAGGTTTCCTTGGGTGCTTGTCTGGGTTTGATGCTCATTTTCCTGAGACTCCATCGCTTGTACACACTATGCGTCAAGAATGAGAATTAGAGTATAAGACATTGGAGGAATTGGTTATTTCATCTTCCACTACTCTTGCTTCCTTCTATACAATAATGGCTTTTATCATTTATCTTCTTGATGTTTTTATATTAATATTTGAAAGTAGAAGAATGTTGCAGGACATGGATTCTTGACATTTTGCGTATGTTTCCATGTGTACTTGAATTTTTGGATCCGTATGGGAATACCAGTATACCTGTATGTCTCCAAGACTGAGTCTCAAATGAAACGATTTGAGGAAGAGCTTCGATGGCGTAGAGAAGGATTCTTTGACAAAGTTATTATTGCAGAAATCTCTTCGTTATATTAGTAGGAGCATTTCCATTCTATCCTTTCATTTGCATGATGGTAATTGTATAGAAACTTCGAGATGGTTGGTGGTGATTTCCTTCTTTTACCTCCTGGTGTCTATCTTCCAAATTTTCCCTATGATGGGTTACTGTTTGTAGTGGCAACAACATTCACCAACACATAGTTAATCAAATAAACCTTAATGGCATGTGATAAGTTTTGGTGACAGGTGTTAATTCAGAGCACCAACATTAGCAGCCGAAATTATTTAGATACCATCGCCAGGTGAAGCACAACCTCAGCCTCAAGAAAACATTAACCTGGAAACCCTAGCAAAGAAAGAAACTAGTTTTGTTGATGTACTAGAGGCATTTTCCCAGAATTATGAAGAACCAGACACTGTTCAGCCTGCTGTAGCCTCAGAAGAACAATCCTGAGGAAAAATTAGCGTTTTTTATGCTAGCAACGTATGGAAATGGAGAGCCAAATGACAATGAAGGAAGGTTTTACAAGTAGTTTTCTGAGTCGGAAAAAGAGAGAGGGCTTTGGCTTTCCAACCTTATGTATGGGGTACGAAAAACACAATA
This sequence comes from Picea abies, assembly GCA_900067695.1. Taxonomy (NCBI): domain Eukaryota; kingdom Viridiplantae; phylum Streptophyta; class Pinopsida; order Pinales; family Pinaceae; genus Picea; species Picea abies. The sequence goes on along the minus strand of CBVK0101752114.1, from coordinate 9,828 downwards.
GATGAAGAATTAAGTGAGAAAGGTGGGAAAAGACTTGTTCCATTGGGCCCTTGTGATGATGATTAGTTATTCTGAGATGAAGATGATCATCCTTCAAATGTTATACCTTATATCACAACAATACCTCAATACCGGGTAGAAATTCATGATCCTTCAGTTCTGCTTTATGGGGAAACTTATGCAAAGCAGAATGGTCAAACCATTTATGATATTCATCACCCTTTCCAAGAAAATATAACTTCATACACCATTTTCTGACCGTTCTTGCATCCATTTGGAATTTGATATCTAAGACACTGGCCTTATGCATGATATTGGAGATCATGTTGGTGTATATGCAGAAAACTTAAATGAAACTATGGAGAAAACTACAAAGTTGCTAGGCTACCTACTAGACACAATAATTTCAGTCCATGGTAACAAAGAAGATGGCATGCCTCTTGGTTGAAGCTTTTTGATGCCACCTTTCCTTGGTCCATGCACTCTGCAGACTGCTCTTGCTCATTATGCAGATTTGTTGAATCCTCCTCAGAAGGTTGCCTTCGTTGCATTGGCTAGTCATGCATCTGGTCCAGCTGAAACGGAAAGTTGAAGTTTCTTTCATCACCCACTAGAAGGGATGAGCACTCCCAATGGATTACTATGAGTCAAAGAAGTCTTTTAGAAGTAATGGCAGAGTTTCCATCTGCAAAAACACCTCTCAATGTATTCTTTGCAACAATTTCCCCGCATGTGCAACCTCGATATTATTCTATTCCCTCTTCTCCAAGGTTTTCACCCAACATAATTCATGTCACATGTGCTCTAGTTTATGGGTCCAGTCCAACTGGCAGAATCCACAAAGGTGTTTTTTCCAATTGGATAAACAAATCCAGTGCCTTCTGAAGTTTTAGAAGCCAAGGGATAATGCATTTTTGCAATTTCATGAACTGTTTTTGAAACAGGATTTTCAGTGGCTTAGGCGAACATTTCAACTTTTCATAGCCATTGAAAGCAGAGCTTTTGGTGGCTTACAGGTTCAAATTTTAGCTCTCTAGTCACCAAAAGAACAGAGAAGAACATAATGACACTATTTTTGCACAGATCAAATTTTTATTCATCCAAATGCTACGGGGGATGTTTCTCATGCAAGATTTAGATTATAAGCATCCATCTTAAGGTCGGTTCCAGATTTAAAGGTGCCAGCAAGAAGGAGAGAGTGAATTTGCCATCTAATTTTGGAAAAAAAATATCTTTTTGACCAAAATGACAAATTTGAATTAGCTATCAGCCTATAGAGATCTACTATAGCTGTTGAAGACTTTGAATTCTAGCAAGACTATTAGGATAAGATATTGACCAAGTAAATTGTATCTTTTCCTATTTTCTTGAATCTGTTTTGAATGTCTATTTTGAGTAAATTTGATCCAATTTTCTAGGAGCTAGAAACTGTTTGTAAAGGATATAAAGCCAAGAACATTTGATGAACATGCCAGGTTTAGCTTTGGAGACTTTTTCACATCCTGTACTCAATCTTCTCATTTTCAGATCCGTTTATACAAGCTTCTTTTGCAATTATCTGTTCAGACTTACATTTTCCTGTCTATTCTATATTTGCACATGGATGTTTAATCCATGTCTATTCTATTTGTCTAAAGCCCGATGGTTGTCATCCTATCATTTCTTTGATGAGTTGAATTGCAAATATAATTTTCTCATTGTGAATGGCCATTCATATATCTTTATGTGTGAGTCTGCTGGCATAGTAAGAATTCTCCATACATTCACTTGAGTTACAAACCTTATGAACAGTGATAGTTAAAAGCCTTTTCATCTGGTTATGTTTATGCATGTTTTGAGAGAGCAGGTCTGATTTAGTTTTCTAACTTGATCCAATTAAGAGAATAACATACATTATTGATATATTAGTTAAGTTACCAGGCATATCTGAGATACAACCTAAGAGAGTTTCCTGTAGAGATAACAAATTGGCACCATTGCCAGGGAAAGAGATTGAAACTCATCTTTCCTGGGAGATGACACAGAGCTGATCCTTGATGATAAACAAGGATTAGACATTACATTGGTTGTAATCATCTATCTGGCGACTCCATGAAGGATAGATTCAGTGGCGACTCCATTGTTCTGAATTATGTTGGCATCTCCACTGGTATGAAATGAACAATATCTTAGCGAAGTGGTATGCTTTCTATGTTTTTTCAAAGATTGTTGGTTTCCCTAATCCAGTGCCTAGTAGAGATGAATGGGAATGTAGTATTCCCAGATTTTGAGGAGAAGAGTGGGAAGTGCCAGCTGAACATTTGTTGGATTTTCATGATTTCATTCATTGGTTGCAAATTGTGCATGAGGATGTTCATATTAAGATCTTTGGTTTTTCATTAGAGGGGATTGCTCGTGATTTCTACCGGTCAATCCCTATTTCCAGTTTGAGTTCTTTGACAAATTTTCATGCTGCCTTTCATTTATTTTGCAAAAAAATATTTTCAGTTGATCTTCTATATCCTGAATGTTGTCATGAATTTCATTTATTGACTAAAGATTCAGATAGCCATGAAGAGTATGTTGTTATAGGGGATACCTCTCATTGTGACCGAGACATCAATGATCTTCACAATGGTAGCCATAATATAGATGCTTTTGACATTGTACCAAATGCATCTACTATCTTAAATTGTCTTGAAGATCAGATTGTCCCATTTGAAAACTTGAAAAATGATAAACATATTTTTATATTAGCATGTGATAGATTTGAATCTACAACAGATACTAAGGGCATCCCTCAGTCTTCTGATTTGTAGAAAAATAAATACAACCAGTAGATTGACATATCACCAGATGATAGTTTCAAATCTGCAGCAAATGCCAAGGACAATTCTCAGCTTTCAAATTTGCAGACAAAGGGGAATTTCAATAGACATGAAGAAGATATCAAAGAAGAAAGCATTAGCATTCAAATCAACTCACTGCCATTTTCAGAATTGCATAAACTTTTTTATGAGTAGATCCATATATCAGAAGGAGAAGAAAGGCTTGAGCAATAGGCAGAGTTATCTTCTTTCTATGATCCGGTAGCCATTTATATGGAGTTATGTTCTTCAGAAGTCTTTAGTTATGCAATATTTGGAATAAAAGCAAATGATGATTATAAGAATGCTCTGCAAGTTGAAATTTTGTTGCACGACATGAATTGTTCTTTGAAATTTATCTGCATGCAAAGAGATTTTGTAAATAGTTCGATGTTATCATGGCTTCATTGGAAGTATGATGTTACATGATGAGCATTTTTTTACTGTTTAAGAGTAGGAGTAGGCAATTGAATAAGATCTTCATATGAGAAGATAGATTGCTTTCAGTTTTCTTGAATAAGCAGAGTAGGCTACAAGCAGACTACAGGCAAGCTACAGGTTCACAAAAAATCAGTTGTAAAAAACAGATGACTCCACGACCAATGCAAAATGCGAATGGAACTACTAGGTTCTTGGAAACCTCACAGGGAGGTCTCCATCCTAGTTGGAGTCAGATTTTAGCGATAAAAAATGCACTGGTATTTTTAGAGTGTTTTCTCATTTTTATTTGAATATACACTCATTTCTAAAGTTTTCTGGCCAGTATTTTAACTTCCAGGTCTTCATCAAAGCTCCCATTGATCACTCTTTCCCAGGAACCCTTTGGTTTCTTTTCCCTTGACCTGCATTACAAAATCCTTGTTAAGTTTGCCAAAAATTTTAGTTTCTAAGCCTTTTCATATTTTCAAATAAAAAATCATATTTTAATTATAAATATGGTGTGTGCTTAACAAGACCTAGGTATTAAAGCCTATTCACCAAACCTATATTATAGTCTCTTGGTTCCTATGGATTTATAATAAAATATTTGAAGGTCCACGAGTCCAGCTTAGTCCACATGACAAGTCAACAAAGATTGGTGCACCTAGCCATGAGTCAAGCCACAGATTAAAGACACAAGCCATTCTTGTGTTAGTTACAACCATGAGTCATGTTATGTGTCGATAGGTCAAGTAACAAATTAGGTCCTAATTTAAATTGAATCCACATGTCAAGCCACGAGCCAGACATCAAATTCAAATCACATCAGTCAAACCAAACACAGAGCCAAGCGCAAGAGCCGAGTTCCATTTCTAATAATTCATCAAAATGTTATGATAACATTAAAGCTATAATCTTCCAGATCCCTGGTATTCGGGATTGTATGGATTGAAGTAAGCTCTGTGATGAATGATCATTTCTCTACCGAGAGAATATTGAAAAGATGCTCGCTCTGGACCTTCAAGTTGCTGGTTTCCTTGGGTGCTTGTCTGGGGCTGATACTCATTTTCCTGAGACTCCATCCCTTGTACACACTCTGCGTCAAGAATGAGAATTACAGTATAAGATATTGGAGGAATTGGTTATTTCATCTTTCATTACTCTTTCTTCCTTCTATACAATAATGGCTTTTATCATTTATCTTCTTGATGCTATTATATTAATATTTGAAAGCACAGGAATGTTGCAGGACATGGCTTCTTGTCATTTTGCGTATGTTTCCTTGTGTACTTGGATTTATGGATCTGTATGGGAATACTAGTATACCTGTATGTATCCAAGACTAGTCTCAAATGAAATGGTTTTAGGAAGAGCTTCGATGGCGTAGAGAAGGATTATTTGACAAAGTTATTATTGCAGAAAGCTCTTCGTTATATTAATAGGAGAATTTCCATTCTATCCTTTCAGTTGGATGATGGTGATTGTATAGAAACTCTGATGGTTGGTAGTGATTTCCTTCCTTTACATCCTGGTGTCTATATTCCAAATTATCCCTATGATGGGTTATTGTTCGCAGTGGCAACAACATTCACCAACACATAGTTAATCAAATAAACCTTTATGGCATGTGATAAGTTTTGGTGACAATTGTTAGTTTAGAGTGCCAACATTAGCAGATGAAATGATTTAGGTATCATCACCAGGTGAAGCACAACCTTAGCCTCAAGCAAACATTAACTTGGAAACCCTAGGAAAGGAATCAACTAGTTTTTTTGATGTACCAGAGGCATTTTCCCAGAATGATGAAGAACCAGACACTGTTTAGGCTGTTGTAGCCTCAGAAGAATAGTCCTGAGGAAAAATTAACACTTTTTATGCTAGCAACGTATGGAAATGGAGAGCCAACTGACAATGAAGGAAGGTTATACAGGTGGTTTTCTGAGTCAAAAAAAGAGAGAGGGCTTTGGCTTTCCAGCCTTACGTATGGGGTACAGAGAAGACAATAGATGAAGCATTAAGTGAGAAAGGTGGGAAATGGCTTGTTCCATTGGGCCTTGGTGATGATGATCAGTTATTGGGAGATGAATATGATCATCGTTCAAATGCTATACCTTATACGACAACAATACCTCAGTGCCGGGTAGAAATTCACGATCCTTTGGTTCTGCTTTATGGGGAAACTTATGCAAAGCATAATGGTCAAGCCATTTATGATATTCATCATCCTTGCCGAGAAAATAGGACTTCATACACCATTTTCTGATTGTTCTTGCATCCATTTGGAATTTGATATCTCAGACACTGGCCTTATGTATGAGACCGGAGATCATGTTGGTGTATATGCAGAAAACTTAAATGAAACTATGGAGAAAACTGCAAAGTTTCTAGGCTACCCACTAGACACAATAATTTCATTCCATGGTAAAAAAGAAGATGGTATGCATCTTGGTTGAAGCTCTTTGCCACCAGCTTTCCTTGGTCCATGCATTCTGCAGACTGCTCTTGCTCGTTATGCATATTTCTTGAATCCTCCTCAGAAGGCTGCCTTGGTTGCATTGGCTAGTCATGCTTCTGGTCCAGCTGAAATAGAAAGTTGAAGTTTCTTTCTTCACCCACCGGAAGGGATGAGTACTCCCAATGGATTACTGTGAGTTAAAGAAGTATTTTAGAATTAATGGCAGAGTTTCCATCTGCAAAACCACCTCTCAGTGTCTTCTTTCCAACAATTTCCCCACATCTGCAACCTCGAAATTATTATATTTACTCTTCTCCAAGGTTTGCAGCCAATAGAATTCATGTCACATGTGCTCTGGTTTATGGGTCCAGTTCAACTAGAAGAATCCACAAAGGTGTTTGTTCCAATTGGATAAACAAATTCAGTGCCTTCTGAAGTTTTAGAAGCCAAGAGATAATGCATTTTTGCAATTTCATGAACTAGTTTTGAAATAGGATTTTTGGTGGCCTAGATGAACATTTCAACTGTTCATTAACCACCTAAAGCGGATCTTTCGGTGGCTTATAGGTTCATATTTTAGCTCTCTAGTCACCGAAAGAACAGAGAAGGCCATAATGACACTGTTTTTGCACAAATCAAATTTTTTCTCATCCAAATGCTACGAGGGATGTTTATCATGTAAGATATAGATTATAAGCATCCATCTTAAGGTCGGTTCCAGATTTAAAGGTGCCAACAAGAAGGAGAGAGTGAATTTGCCACCTAATTTTGGCAAAAAACTGTCTTTTTGACCAAAATGACAAATTCGAATTAGCTATCAGCCTATGGATATCTACTACAGCTGTTGAAGACTTTGAATTCTAGCAAGACTATTAGGATAAGATATTGACCAAGTAAATATGATCTTTTCCTATTTTCTTGAATCTGTTTTGAATGTCTATTTTGAGTAAATTTGATCTAGTTTTCCAGGAGATGAAAATTGTTTGTAAAGGCTATAAAGACAAGAACATTTGATGAACACACCAAGTTCAATTTTGGATACTTTTTCACACCCTGTACTCAAGCTTCTCATTTGCAGATCAGTTTATACAAGCTTCTTTTGCAATTATCTATTCAGACTTACATTTTCCTGTCTATTCTATATTTGCACATAAATGTTTAATCCATGTCTATTCTGTTTGTCTAAAGCATGATGGTTGTCATCATATCATTTCTTTGATGAGTTGAATTGAAAATATCATTTTCTCATTGTGACTGGCCATTCATATATCTTTATGTGTGAGTCTGCTAGCATAGTAAGAATTCTCCATACATTCACTTAAGTTACAAACCTTGTGAACAATGATAGTTAAAATCCTTGTCATCTGGTTATGTTTATGCATGTATTGAGAGAGAAGGTCTGATTTAGTTATCTGACTTGATCCAATTAAGAGAATATTATACATTATTGATATATTAGTTAAGTTACCAAACATCTTTGAGATACAACCTAAGAGAGTTTCCTGGAGAGATAACAGGTGGCACTGTCTGAATTTTTGAACATTAGCCTTTTAATATTTGACCAATCTACTGTGTCTTCAAGATGTTCTTCTCATGCAACAACATCTTGATTCTCAACTTCAAAAGTGTAAAAATCTTCCTCTAGGTTCCTTCAAAAAATATCTCTCGGCTTAGCTATACGACTCTACTCTGTCAATAGAAAACTCAGTGATGTATCCTCCAATGGTGCTATCGAAGCAATGATACACTTCTCTTGACATGATGTTATCAACTCTCTTGACCTTCTTGATCAGCATCGATGTCCAAACTACAAGAGGTCTAGATATGACCTCAAGCTGGGTATCTGCCAACCAGCCTAACCATTCGTATAGTTCCTAATGGATTCCTCCAAAGAATATCTCGTGTATATCAGTAAACATGTGTCTCTCCAACCAATCCTCTGTACTCAGATTAGGGTTCTTGTTCTGGGCTTCAACGAAGTCCTTTTCTTGATCCTCTATCCACTTTTGAATCTCTTTCTTTGATGGGAACTACCTTGAGGTTCCCTCAAGAAGATTCCTATCCTGACAATGGAACCATTTGTTGGCACAGGGGCAGGCCTAGGGTTCAGCTCCAAGAGTGCACCGAGAAGTCCTAACTATTGGCCCTTTTGGCTACACTTGCGAAGCATATGCAGCCTCACCCAAAGCAGCTATGGGGGGGTTGCAGGACATAAGTGTATACAACCAAGGGGAATATCAAGTGGATCCAATACCAAAACAATATAGCATGCATATATCACTTATCAACTTAGATCTACTCCATACACCTATCAGATCTATCAAAACAATGCAATAAAAGTATATCAAAAAAAATAACAAAACATCAATCACAGACACAAGACAAATACATGTGGTTCACCCTCTCTCTAGGGCTATGTCCACAGAACTGTGCTTTATAATATATTAAGATGGAAGCATACAATTCTGATCTACCCTCTTAACCAATAAATCTCTCTCTTCTCTCTATCTCTCCCCCTTCTTGTGCACCCAACTTGATCCAGATTTATGTAGGAACACAATGAAATACAAAAATACACATAAACGAAGAGATGCAAATAAGACTTCATTTCATTAATAACAAATGACTGAAAAATGCTTACAGACAGAATGGAAATAAACTAGCTAGGGCATTGGTACCTTATCTTTGAGAAGATATGTGGTGGCTACTGGCCTTTGAACTACTCGTTACAATGAGGCTCTAAGGCCTATATATTACTGAGAAACAATGGAAAACCCTAAACATCCAGAAACCTAACCCTAGGAGATGAAATGCCAGAATATGGGCCCCGTTGGGGTAAATTGGTACATCAATTTCTCGAGATCGTAACTTTGGCATACTATCTTCGTTTGATGCACATGATACATCCTTAGAAAGATCTATCTGAGGACTACACTATTGATAGAAAATATCGAGCTCAAAATAGACTCATATTTGCTGGAGCAATCATGCCCAAAAAATGTCGTTTAAGGCCTCAAAACAGCTCCGGAAATTCAGGACTCGAAGAATTGCTAAAAATAGTAAATTGTTCTACAATTAAGGAAACTGAAAAAATGAAAGAAAAAATGGTATGGGTCCAAGTGGAATAGGCAGGTGGCCACCAATATCCATCTGGATCAATCCTCCCCCCTTAGGAAGCAATGGTCCCCATTTCGTTGAGTTCCTCCATGAGATGAGGAAACTTCTGCTGAACTTGGTCCCTGGTGAGCCACTTGCCCTGGTGAAGGAGTTGGCTTGCTTTGACAACTCGATATAGCTGGATCCTCTGTTGGTGGGTGTTCTTGATCTGTGTGTCCATAATTCTATCAATTGTGGCTTGTTCCAAGCAATCTGGATTTAACTTTGTTGGTGTGAGTTGTTCTACCATGTTGGATGTGTCTAGTAGAGGTGGAAAGTAGGGCAGAAGGTGGTCCACATTGAACACTGGGTGCAGACCAAGGAATGGTGGAATATTGAGCTCAAAGGCATTGTCCCCTACAGCCTTGGTGATGGTGTATGGTCCATATCGGAGTGGGAGAATCTTGTGGTAGGGTCCAACGAGGCGCTCCTTTTACAAATGTAGCCACATTTTGTCGCCCACCTAGAAGTTGTGTGGCACCCGATGTTGATCATGTCGTTGCTTGTAATTAGCATTGGCTCTATCCAATATGTCATGAAATTGTTGGAAAATGTGCTTAATGCACTCAATGAAGTTGTTTTCCTTGTTAGCCTCAGACTGGACATGGGACGAATCTGCTCGAGTAGCTGCAAATGGCATGGCTACGTCAATGGGACATAGTGGCTGGAATCCCAAGCCCACTTGAAAGGGACTGTGTTTGGTTGAGCTATGGAGAGCCTAGTTGTAGTTGTGTTGTACATAGGGGAGGCTCTCATCCCATGTGTGTGGATGCTTTGAGTTGTACATGCACAAAATGTGTACAATCATCGGGTTGACAACCTCTGTCTGGCCATCAATTTATGGATGGAAAGCTGTGGACTTGGTGAGCTTGGTGTCCAGCATTGACCAAAGGCTGGACCAAAATGTACTGAGGAACATGTTGTCCCGATATGAGATGATAGACTGTGGGA
>CBVK0101752094.1:0-17917 GCA_900067695.1 Picea abies | reverse complement strand
AAATCTCCCACAGAAATATATCCTCCTCCCAAAATGTTTCCTCCTCCCTCCAAAAGAATCCCTTCCTTGTAAGACTCTTCCCCGTCATATTCCCCCTTCACCGACTCTCCCCCCTTCATTAATTTCCTTATCCCTTTATTTATTATCTTATCCCCTTATTTATTATCTTATCCCCTTATATTTATTATCTTATCCCTATATTTAATATCTTATCCCCATAGTTAATGTTTCTTTTGCCCCCGTATACGTAAATCTTCAATACATTAAATTATTAACCCCCTTTAATTATTTACCCAATTAATTAATGAGTCAATTAATAATTAATTAATCATTGACAGATATGGACAAATAATTAATAATAATTAATTAGTTAATGTTATTTAAGAAATAATTATTGTTTAACTAACATATTAGGACAATCAGATTATCAAATTAATTATAATTGATCATCCCTATGCATCTATTTAACTAGGGTTGTTACAACGCTCCAACCCATTAACCAACTATGCTACCAAAATTTGTATGGTTCAACTTTGTTTCTGTGGCTCCAATATGCTAAAACCCACTTGTGGTTTCCTTTGTTCTCTCTTCTACCTTACTAGTATTGATATCTCGATGAAATTCCTTCTCCACCTGTCCAATATCTCCTTAAATCGTAGTCCTTTTTGATCCAACTGACTATTTCAAAACAATCCAACCTTTCTTCTTTACTCTAGCCTTGCTTTTTTAATCTTGATTTATGACCTAACCCCAATCTCTAAAGTGATTGACAATTGATATTGCTTCTCACATCACTTGAGATAAATGGCTAAGATTTAATTCACTAATGCTGATAAATTTAGCATTTCATTAAATAAACTCAACTAATTAATAAAAGAACTTTACTTTAATAATTCATTTAATTAATGTAAATCATCAAGGTATAAGGCTTTGAACAACTTCCATTGCTTTAAACACTTATGTTGAAATTGTAACTATGGTCAGTCTTCATAATGTATTGGAAAAAGAAGGTCTTATGGGTGTGTACGTTCTAGTATATTCTAGTGGTGATGATGCCCTATAAAAGGTCGACATTCGGTGTAGCCATGTGTGACGTGATGATGCTACCAGTAGAATGGTCTATGTGACCATGGCATGTTTGGAGGACCACTGCATAGCCTGCGAGGCTATGAGGACCAGAGAAAAAACATCATGGAAAATACATCCCTGGTTAAAAGGGAGTGTTGATGTTTTTGTTAGCTGTGAGAGATATTCACTTCCAGGATAACCTTTCTTATAGATGAATATTCCAAGAACTCAAGAAGATCCAATCGGCATCACAAAAAATAATAAAGAAGAATTATAATGATACAAAAGTAAAGTTGGCTCCAGAAGAAAAAGACAAACATAAATTAAATTTTCCAGAAAGTCAAGTCGGCCCTGCTAGAAAAGTCACTAGATAGATTAGTATAAATAAGGTTGAAAACTTCCTCATTTGACCACTCACTCATTGATATATAGCACAAATTTGGTGGATAGTTGTAGCTGTAGTTGTAGTTGTAGAAGGAAGAAGGACACATATGGAGGGTCTATCTCCTTTGGTATTGGTGATATGTTGGTGGAGGCCAACCACTCTAGTGCATTGGCTAGCGTGTGTTGCAACTGCATACTTAGTTTACCTTGATATACTGGTAGAGGCAAACCAATCTAGTGATATTTCTAGAGTGAGTTGGAGTTCCATTGTTGATCTCTTGGTGGTATTCTAGTGGAGGCTAGACACCCTAGTGCTCTGGCTAGGGTGTGCTGCATCTATGTTGTTGGGATTATTTCTTGTGGTTTGTTCTAGTGTATAGAGATAGTTCTATATTATTTTGTGTTGGAAAGGATACTCTCTATAAGAAGGTTTGTTGGGTTTTCTCCCCTTGTGTAGAAGGGTTTCCCATGATTTATATGTTATTCTTGGGAGTGGCACAAGTAGGAACCTATCGTTTGGTGGTGATGGTGAAACATCACCTATGGTGAAACGAGCATGAAAAGAAGTTCAAATTGATATCGTCAATATAATGTTGACGTAATCAAGAAAATTTAAATATGAAATCATAGCTTGGTTTCCTTCATAATAGTCTAATTTTTGGAAGGAAGATCATGATATTTACCTTGTCACTGCAGTTCGTCATTGCACCCTGCCACAGTACCTTGTTGTTGCATAGATTTATTTTTTCAAGCTTGTTGAGGACCTTTCCTTGGGTTGTTTATCCTAATTCCTTCACCAATGGATGAACCCTACCCTAGAACATCATCAACTACCTTCAGAATGCAAGTTGGAGAACTTTGAAGTTTTAGGGTTTATCGTTGCTTGTCGCTACCGATGGTTCCACTGCTTATCGTTGTTTGTCATTGCTTGTCATTGCTGCCAGAGATATGTACTTATATATTTTTAAACTGTATCAATATATTGAAGGTGTTTGCAGGATAAGGGATCTTTTTTCCAAGAACAAATCACAGATCCAGAGGGATCTTAGATCCAGCACATCCAAAGGAACAACACACCCTCCAGGTTTGATTATTTTGATATGTCTCTAGCTGATATGGAATTGGTGTGATCATATGTTCCATATTGATTTATTGAAGTTATGATCATTATACCAACCACTTAAATACTATAGATGCACTTGTTTATCTTCCCTTGAGGAGATATTCATTTTTTTTTGTTTTGTTTTAGGCAGATTATCTTGTTAAATTCCATGTAGGTTTCCATGGAAATGTTGTTGTTCTTGTTTATTTTTTTGGGCAGGAGGAAGGGCACTAGTGATATCTCTAAGAGGGAGCTATAGTTATGGTTTAATAAGGAAACATATTATATATTCTCTAGTTTTAGACATGAAGCAGTATAACCAAAGAAGGAGTTTGTACATATTGACAGTTCAACCAGTTCAGGCCCTGGTGCATGCTTTTATCAGTTTGATTGAGTTATGGCAGAAGAGACTTGATCATTTGAATTATACAGATCTCCCCATTCTGATGAAGATGGTCATGGGGATAACACAGCTCCATGTTGATCATGATGGGATTTTCAGAGGTTGTTCTCTTGACATGAATTCCAAGGGATCTTTTCTGAGAAGTGACATCATATCAAAGGTCATCTTGGACTTTGTGCATTTAGATTTTATTGTTCCCGTGACATTTTTTTCTTGAGTGGATTTGGTCTCATGGATGAGACAGTGGTAGTGATTGTGATAGGTTGGTTACAGTGACAGGATAGACACTTTAGGATATATGGGTTTCATGTTTACATTCACATACCCAAGGAGAAAATGAAGAACTTAGACCTTTCAGGTAGGAAGGGAACATTTTTTTGGTACCATGAATTGTCGAAGGCATATAAGATCTACATCCTAGGTTAGAGACAGATTGAGGTGAGCAGGGATGTTTCCTTTGAGGAGGAGGTAGCCTTCACCAAATGGATGTGAAGAAAACTTTTCTGAATGGAGTGATTGAAGAAGAAATGTATATTGAGTAGCCTCAAGGTTTTGAGGTTCACTCTAGAGAGTCTCATGTTTGAAAATTAAAGAAGGCCTTGTATGGAATCAAGCAAGCTCTAAGAGATCAGTGTGCATGGATCAAAAATTATTTGACAAGACTTGGATTATGAAATATTTATGCAAACCTGAACCCTTTAATTTAAGGTTGTGAATGATGCACCTATGATTTTACTACTATATGTTGATGACTTGTTTTTGACAGGTGCAAAGCCTATCATTCTTAAGTGTAAGAGGGAGCTAGCCTTTGAATTTGATATGAAGGATTTTTTTTTTTATGCACTATTAAATGGGATTAGAATTATGGAAGAATCCCAAAGAAATATTCCTTGGTCAAGGGAAGTATGTTGTGAATATCCTTCAGATATTTGGGATGATGGATTGTAAATCCATGGCCACTCCCATGGTGATGAACCAAAAGAAGTTGAGAGACTTAGATTATGAACCAGTAGACATGTCTAGTACCAAGAATTTATTGGCTTACTAATATATTTGGTAAAAACTAGGCCATACATATGCTTTGATGTGAATACATTGAGCCAGTTTCAGGCTAAACATAGACATGAGAATTAGATAGTTGTAAAGCATATTTTGAGGTATCTACATGGAATGTTGAACTATGGTTTGAGATATGTCTCAAAAATGATGTACATTTGGATGGATATACAGATTATGATTGGGTAGGGAGTGTGTAATATACCAAATATAAAAAGTATGCAGAACAGAAATAAAATGCTAGAAATGGCAGAATAACAACAATATAACTAGAACAATAATCACAATAACACTGAAATGATATAAGAATAACAACAAAAATGGCATTTTGATTCTGAGAGCAATGCTCACGGGCCTCTTAGAGGGGGAAACCTCCAGTTGAGCATAGATCTATTACAATAATATCTAAGCTAGGGTTATCATACCCTCGACTCCTATTTATACTAAATATGTCTATCAAAAGAAGCATCTAGAGGAAGATCCTTCTAGAAGTGGAAGCTTATATTAGGTCTTCTTACATTCATCTTATTCTGTTTTATTGCAAGGCCTTATTAATATTGACCTTTATTACATCCAAATATATTGTTCTACCTATCTGCAGGTTAGGACGCTAACATGTCGTCCCCTTAAAAAAAAACTTGTCCTCAAGGATTGAGATGTGGAAACTGTTGCAGAATGGTAGCTGGTTCCCAAGTGGCATCTGCTGGAGTTGTATCTTTCCACTGGACTAACATTTCCTTAATGGTTCTTTGACGCAGGCGACACTCATGATGGTCCAAAACTGCTTGTGGCTATATCCAAATGGTTCTTCTTCGTCTAACTCCGGAAGGTTGGTTTGAATTTGGCACTTAGTTGCAATCACCTTCTTTAAGCATGAAACATGAAAAACAAGATGTAGCTTAGAATGACTGGGAAAATATAACTAATAGGCCACTTGTCCCACATGCTTGAGAATGATATAAGGACCATAAAAATTGGGTGCTAGCTTTTGACAATGCTCAGCCTTGAGGGAATTTTTATTGTAAGGTTGTAGTCGAAGAAACACCCGATCCCCTTCTGCAAATTGACATTCAGAGAGACCTTGATCTGCTTGTTGCTTCATGCGATTTTGTTCCATGACCAAATTCTCTTTGAGGGTACAAGGAATAGCTTCGTGAACTGTTAGTGTTTGGTCAACCGCCTGGACCTTCGAGACACCCGGTAAGTATGAGAGAACTGAAGGTGGATTTTTTCCATATACCTCTTCAAAAGGAGTCATGCATGTATCTATATGGTATGAAGTGTTGTACCACCATTCAACTAGGGGTAACCATTGAGCCCAATCATTTTTCTTTTTCGAGGAAAAACACCTCAAATATGTTTCCAAACACTTGTTGACAACTTATGTTTGACCATCAGTCTGGGGATGTGTTGGAAACCATATATTCATGTCAATTTTATCATGAAAAATGTCATCTTCATAAGATAAAATTTCATGTTGTTGCCTCCTTCTTGCAAATATTTCTATCGTCTTTCGTTTTTGAAAAGATTCATTGGCCTACCTGTGTGTAAGAGTTTTTTGTTTTAAATCTATCATTTGTTTTGTTTAATTTCATGACTAAAAGCATGAAATTAGAACAAAATTTTGGCTTGAGTGATCATCATACAGTTTGTGGTTTCTTGGTTTCTTTTTCTAATAGGATGACACCTAAAGGGCATCTTTATTTTTACAAATCTTGAAATTTATAAGTCTATCTTCTTTATTTATTGATCCATTATCATCACACTTGATTCATACACTTTGGTAGATATGACTTAATCAATTTTATTTTTGATAATATGGTTTTTACATGTGTTTGGTTGTGTAGCTAGAATAAATTTGGGTAAATTTGATTTGACTGTTTCCCCAGTAGTCGTATCACAGTCTAGTCGCCCTGGTACAGGACTGACACTCCATCCCCCTTCGTCCTGCATAGTTCAGGCATGCATTCATTGTTTTGATTTGTAAGTTTTGATGCTTTGGGTTTGACATTCTTTTCATAGAGTGGTTTCCTGTTCTGCTCATCCTTTGGTTATTACCCTCTCAATGCTCCATGGATTTTATGGTGACTTTGTGAATCTTTAGGTACCGGGTCTCTCTCTATTTTCCAAACCTCACCCTACATTTCGAGTTTTGGAGAGCCCAACCCACCTCTCGCTATCGTTGTTATTTGTTTGTAACCATATCTATGGCTCCTCTAATAGTGCAGATCTGAACAACCCTGAGGTTTTACAAATTTGTGATTACATAGTAGAGTTCAAACCCATAATTGCATGTCTGAGACACATTTTTTGCGGGACGGTTTCTGGGCAAGCTGTTACGAATTAGCCAAAACCCTTTAAGACCCATTTCGAAAATGGGGTCATTTACCTTTATGGTGGGAAGATTCTCTAGAAATGATATAGTGTCAGAGGTACATCTCGTTCTTTGAGGGATAAATATCAGAATTTCTTTGTGGCTGAGGTAAGCATTTTTGGTTTGTTTTTCTCAGATATTCAAGCCTGTTATAGGTTTGGTTAGGGTTCAAGATTATATGCCTTTATATCTGTTATGATTTTTCATAAAATGATTAGTATTTATAAAAAACGGAAGTTTAACACACTGTCAAATCTTTTTCACCTTGAGCTTATTCAGATTGGGGATACTTGGGAAGTTTGTTTGTGTAGAAACGATTTCACCTCACCCGAGAACACAGTAGATTCACCTTTGTATTCCGATATAAACCCCAGTGTAACGACCCTACTTAAATAAATGTATAGGATTATTAATTATAATTAAATTGATAATTTGATTGTCCTAAGATGTTAACTAAACAATAATTATTTCTTATATAATATTAACTAATTAATTATCATTAATTATTTGTTCATAACTGTCAATGGTTAATTAATTATTAATCGACTCTTTAATTATGTGAGTAAAGAATTAATGGGGTTAATAATTTAACTTATTAAGACTTATGTATACGGGAGGGGATAAGAGATTAAATGTGAAGATAAGATAAGATAAGATAATAAATACAAGGGGATAAGATAATAAATAATGGATAAGGAAATTAATGAAAGGAAGAGTCGGTGAAGGGGGAATATGACAGGGGAGAGCCTTACGGTGGAGGGCATTCTTTTGGAGGAGGATTTTGATTTTTGGGAGGAAGCATTTTGGAGGGGGACGAGAGCACTAGTTTCTGGGCTTGGTTTTTTCTTGGTTATGTGGGAGGGTTCTGCAGACTGTGAGTATCATTGCAGGGGGCATCAGGTTGCTAGGGGTTTTGGGCACGGGGGCCAGGATTCCTTTCAGTTTCTTGGATCTAGGGAGCTGGACAGGCTGTTATTAGCTGGCTGGGAGGATAGTCGGTTTGGGCAGTGTTGGTCAGTGCATCAGGCTAGGCAAGACAATAGCAAGGCAGCAGGGAAGGGACAACCATACTGATGGGAATTAGCATCAGAAGTAGGTATTTTATTGTGAATTGTTGAGTTATGTCCATGTTGTAGATAGATTTTAACTTATGCAGAATATTTATGCTTATGATGTGAATGAATAATTTACGTATGAGAAGGCAATTATATGTTAATTGAATTAAAATTTTGTATTTAATTAAGTTGGGGTCTCTACATATGGTATCAGAGATTTTGTTTGAAATCTAGGCCTGAGGGCCAAAACTCCAAGCTCTAACTCTAGCTACACCCTTAACCTTCCAACCAAACACGAAAATTTTAGAACGAATATAAAAATAAATGCAATACGAATTGAAAATGTTAAAAAAAAAAAACAAATTTATCAAAGTAAAATAAGCATTTGATTGGCTTCAGCCAGTGTTTTATTTCTCATGTTATATATATATTTTTTAATATATTTTTGTTTTTTCTTCTCTGTTTTTTTTTTTTTCAACTCTTTTTCCAAAGTCAAAGATTACAAATTTTCCATTGTAACGGCTAGAAATTAAATCTAGCAATTACGGTTGCGGCTAAGGTTAACTAGAGTTGGATTATCTTGTAAAACCAACATAAGAACTGGAAAAATCAACCATAATGGAGAATTAACTAAATATTGAGAACTTCTTCTAAAATTGGCTTCAATTCTTTATATTTCAGTGTCAAAGAATACTTTTTTTTTATTGCAAAATTAACCTCATAGTTGGTGAAAGTCCATAATCGTCCTTGTAATCTAAGTACAGAGCCATAATGTCAAATGAACCAAAGATTAAGGAATCTGTTGAGAAATTAGACTAGAAATTGGTAGAGTTGAGCTGAAATCTAGTGATGATGCTTGTAACACGAATATGACCAAAGATTAAGAAACTGCTTGTATAAATTCACCTAAATTACAGTATACCCAAATTATCCTATTTTTTAAAATAAAGTCTATACATGTTTTGGAAGAACCTAATTATGGGACGAGCTCTTTCTTCAGGAGTCGTCACCTATAGAAACTTGCTCTAATGAAGCCGGCAACAAACAATAGCATAAAGGGAGAAAGCTCTCTATAAAGGAGCTGGCAACAAGATCGCTCCATCTTGCCCGGTCTATAGCTGTCCCTCCTAAGATTCATTCATTCAGTATAAGTAGAAGTGGGTCTAATTCTTCAGGTATAAATTCACCTAAATTACAACAACCCTCACCAAACCACTCATCAATCCCCGTATTACAAACATAGTAAATAAATTATATAGCAGATGCGATATAAATAGAATAATAGTGTTGTACCTCAAGTTGTTCATGCATCCGTTTTTGAACTTCCATCTGCATCTGTAAAGCTTCTGCAATCTGGGTTCCCGATGTCACTTCCAAATTTGAAACTATCTTGTTTCCCTTTTCCTTATCAGATTTTCCTCCTTCTAATGACTCAGGAATGTACTTTGCTAGTCGATATTTCTGCAAATGGCTTTTCACGTGATAGATGGTAAGTCCTTGAACACCCATCACTTTAAGTACTCCTTTGGGTGTCACCCCATCTGCACCACCAAGATGACTGATTGCCTCCACAAACTGGTCATGCAAGTCAGGTGTCGAACACATCCATTGTTTTGTTGATCCACTGCCTCCAGATGTAACTGGGCTACCAGATGAACTAGAAGTAACCCCTAATGGGCCTGCACCCCGTTGCTTAGATCCATGGAATATTTGGGGAACAAGGCCAGCTGTTGAAAATTTCTTGTTTTGAAACATGATCTATAAGAGGTTTAACAAGACTACCTGTAAACAAGCATAATTTACCATGGTCGATTCACCGTTGTCACATTCTGCCAATTGTCATGGTCTTTAAGCACGAGAGTGTTCTTAAGAAGATTCTTTCAGCTCCTTCATGAATCTTTGTGTAGTTCTTAAATATTCAGAGTCCAAATACCTTTTTCCGTATTCTGCCAGTTCATGTGATCTTTAGACATGAGAAAGGCCTCCTAAATAATCCTCAACTGCTATGGTCCACTAAAATTACAACCGAGCTTTGTAAAATTACAACATTCTGGGAGCCAGTGGTACCTGAAACAAATTAGACAGAAAATCTTTCTGTCGGCCAGGTTACAACCAGAGGTATTAATTTCAATTCCCCCGAAAGATGCACCTAAACGAAATCTGTCTATTCTAAGTTTTTGGAATAATTTATTTCTTGCCGCATATAAAGATAATAGTCTTGTATTGTTAATAATAATAATAGTAATAATAGTAATAATCTTCTCCTTCTATGAAGGTCGCGTGTTTGAATCTCTGAGAACCTAAATGCTTGGCAATGCATAGGAATACTGTTTTTTTAACTGGAAGTCAGATTCATTCTCACTGAAGCTGAAGCAGAGAGAATGAGGCTAGAATAACGAACACTGACACTATTAGTTAAAGGAGTGATGGGCCAAGTGGTGAGGGGCTGATCTAGGGGAGCACCATATTGATGGTCTGGTATACTGAAAAGGGAGAGGTTCAAATAAAAATAGGGAAATAAATCTCAGCATGAAGCTTATAGCCTTAAAGCATACAAAAATAGGAAAAGTAATCCAAATCATGCTTATTCCAATAATAAACAATCAAACACACACCTGCGTGCTTGCGATCCTGCGGTGTTCTGGATTTGGATAGAACCTCCAAATCCATCGAGCTGAGCAACATAAGACCAAGCGTCAAGCCAGACATCATACCCGAGAAAAGAACCAGCAGCACAACTATGGCAATATAAATCCAGAACTTTACGCCGCAGCATGCTTCCTCGACGTCCTTTTTCCCGAACCCTTGAAAATAATACGAATTCCTTTCAAATAAAGCATGGAAGCTGTCAAAGAAACATGCTACGTTGTATTTTCTTTCGCTTGCGTCACATAAATTCCTCAAAGCTTTAAGACTTTGAAAGCCTTCGACTCCCGTAATTTCGTGCAAACTATGCAGAGATTTTGCAAATGGTTGGGAGGATAACGAGAGTTTTAAAAGAAACCCGGGGAGCTTTCAATAGCAGACTTTCGGTTGTAACATAAGGAGGACTCGACCACAGATTATTTTCCATCTCTAACCCTCTATTACAGGAGGATTTATAGAGAGCGTGTATAGCTTTTTATCTCGAAGATGCTCATATGTTTTGCCTTGGAAGGGATTAAATTCGAGTAATAAGTTGGAAGTATCGCCATTAATGTCAACTACAAACCATTTTCGAAAGTTATCTCTGATATATCCACTGCAATCCCCCTGTTGGGGCGGTGGTGCGATGGGCGTTGGTTTCAGTGAAGAAGATGAGCCTTCCTGTATCCTTCTGTGCAGCGGCACATATGCCATGGATTCAACAACTACTATCAAATAGATAGATTTCTGTGTGTTTTTCTCTATCTGAAATAATATCAATAATATCAGTTTGTAAAGAAACTCGATTGAGGAAATTATAAAGATGAAATACAGAAACACCTCCAAAGATACCAATGATTCTATACTTAGCAACTCTTCAGCACCACTGCCATGCACAAAGCCATGACTATACCAACACCAATGCACACAAGGCCACGAAGAGGAGTCTCGAAAATGATGAGCACGGTGAGGGAGGGGCACATGGGCCTCATGGGAGGGCCCGCCACCCACATTAATTTTTTTTTTTATATATATATATATTATTCTTACTTAGTTTTATTTTTGTTTTTGTTTTCATTTTGGTTAAATTGTTAATATTTTAATGTAAATTCAACGTAAAATTTTAAATGTTTTGATTAGAAATCGATATTAAATTTAAGTTATTAAATTTTAATTTAATATTAAATGCTAAATATAATTTAATATAATGTTAAATTTTAATTTTTAATAAATAGAATATAATTTAAATTACATATAGTTAATTTAGAGTTTAAGTTTTATGATTGATTAATTGATCATGTTTTAAATAATTAATTATATTTTAAATGATTTATAATTAATTTGGTTAAGTTAAATTGGTTAAATTCTTAAGTTAAATTGTTTTAAATTAGTTTAAAATTTTAATTAATTTCATTTAATTAGGTCTTTACCCATGTTAATTTAACCAAATTAATTAAGTATTTTGTCTTTTTATATGAGTAAAACAAAAAAAAAAATTGAATTATTAAAGGGTTTTGAACCCGCGACCCCCACCAAGTGAAGCGCCTTAAAAAGAACACTAACACCAACGCGCCCTCATAAGTCTTTACAAGTAAATTCTTTTATTTATTTAGATTAATGGTAACATTGTTGGGATAAGAGTAGTATTATTATTAGGAAGATATAGTATGAAGATTAAGACCACCTGGCTTATTACCTAACCTATTGATCCGAAGCTAGCTAACCGAGTTGAATCATAATTAGTGAATGCACCGGAAATGAAGGTAAAGGCTTATTTGGCGCCGTTGATCCTTGTATCCCAAGTATAAACTTCGATTTTCCAAGCGTCAGGTTCACGAGATCGTACACACAATTCGTCGAGCCGAGCGCCAAGTCCCTCCACTCCATTCCACCAGTCAAAGTCAACGCTAAATCTCAGTGCAACATTCGACAACGCCAACACTACGCACCAGGGAAAATCTCACGAGTTAGGCATCGGAGGATATTTAGTTGTAAGTGAAAAGTTAAAATGACTTAGACTAGGACAAGTGGGGAGGAGGTGGCATATGCACTAGGTGAGTAAGCATAGGAATTGGCGAGTATGGCGCAAGGCTACCGTAGCTACAGGGCAAGGGAACCAATAGATTTTTTTTATATGGACGAAGAAATCAAGCTTAGACACTTAATCCTAGCCCTAACCTAGCCAATCCCCTAAAGGAGTAATGTCTATTTACAGACAAGTAAAGAAAACTTACGCCTAACCCTGTTTCTAGTTTAAGTAGCACCAATTTGAAACGTCTCGGAACTCACCCTGACAACTTTGGTTGATGCAGGATAAAGCATACAGGATGGTTAGGACTTGAGGGAGTTGAGGCAGGGGAGCATCGTCGCAAGCACCGCCAACACCGCCACCGCCACCACCACCATCTCCCAAACTAGCCCTCATACTGCGCTCATTGGAATCCATTAATGAGACTTGAAAGGGGCGACAACCGGCAGAAACTGAAGTGGAACCCCCACCATCTAGAACGGGTAATCCAGAAGCATCAAGGGATTCAGGGGGGGGACCTCCACCCGAAGACATCATGCGAGAATTGCAGAAGATCAAACTTTCAGAGTTTGCCGGGGGTTGCGCTAGTGAACGTGCGGAAGCATGGTTGGAAGGCATGACAAGGTGTTTTTCCTTAAGGGACTATGCATCCAACTCAAAGGCAAAGATCACAATTTTTCAGTTAAGAGACAATGCCTTGAACTGGTGGGGCAACCTGGAAAGACAACTGCACCTTACCCCAGACATAGTATCTTGGGAACTTTTCGAGGAGAGGTTCCGAAGGAAATATCTACCAACATACTACGAGGAACAACAGGTAGGGGAATTTCATGCCTTAGTACAGGGAAATAGAACTGTAGAAGAATATGAGATCAGATTTATGGAACTGGTCAAATATGTTTCGTGTATGGATAATGACCAACGACAGGCAGAGCGCTTCGTCTATGGATTGAACCCTAAGATAAGAGCTATGGTGCGGATGTGGAAACCGTCTTCAATAGTGGAAGCGGTGGAAAATGTGTGATATGCAGAAGAACACATGAACTTAACCGGGGGTACAAGACCGACATTTCTGCATCGTCCTAGATTCGTAGGAAAGGCCTCAAGGACATTTACTAGGGGAGGGGGCTCAAGGCCACCGCCATATGGTAACAGAGTCGTGCCAAGGACAGTAGCTGCAGGGATTTCAATGGAAGCGAGTGCAGTATCTCGTTCATTGCCAATGGTGCAGATAGGTCCACGACCATCTCAGGGAACAACGAGTAGGGGCAGGGGTTCCAGGGGAAGGAATTCATTTCAAAGGCAGTCACATAACAAAACACAGGTTTAATCTCATGTTACCTGTTGGGGGTGCGGAGGACCCCATTACCAGCGTGACTGCCCGGAGTTACAATCAGGGTTTGTGCATAGAGAAGGAAAGGCACCGATGGGGAGAGCAAGTAACAACCACCAGATTTACACAGCGGTTGATAATCGCCAGACCGAACATCAATCCACGGTGGTGGAGTCATCAGGTACGCTAAATCATACCAATGTTAAGATTTTATTTGATTCCAGTGCGACATATAATTTCATTTCACCATATGCATTAAAAAAGAGTGGGTTGGCAGCCTACGAGCATGATGACTTTAAACAAGTCGAGATGGCTTTGGGGGAAAATCAAGCAGTAGGACCTAGTGTTGATAATTGTATAGTAGACCTGGGAGTGTGTAATACCAGGTTAAAGGTATACGTCACTGCTCTCAGGGCATATGACCTAATCATTGGAATGGATTGGTTAGCAACTCACCGAGCTTTGGTAGATTGTTTCGCAAAGAGGGTGCTTGGTGTCGACGATGAAGGAAGACCAGTAGAGATCCAAGGTGTACAGAGAAAAGTGTCATTGCGCTTTATATCAACTATGAAGGTTAAGTGATGCTTGAGGCAAGGGTGTCGACTTTATGTAGTGGAAACAGTGAATGAAAGGAAGGGGCCCTCATTGGATCAATACCTGGTATTGTCAGAATTTAAAGATGTTTTTCCGAACGAGTTACCAGGGTTACCTCCTGAGAGGGAGCTTGATTTTCTATTGAGCTAAAACCTTGTGCAGAACCAATCTCCAAGACTCTGTATCGGATGACAACGCTAGAACTTTGTGAATTGCAAATGCAATTGAAAGAGTTGCTGTACTTAGGGCTAATAAGGCCCAGTGTTTCACCCTGGGGCACATCGGTAATTTTTGTAAAGAAGAAGGATGGATCCTTATGACTGTGTATAGACTACAAGGACTTGAATCATGCTACAATGAAAAATAGGTACTCGATGTCGTGAATAGATGACCTCTTCGATCAGATAAAAGGAGCAACGGTATTCTCAAAGATTGATTTGCGATCAGGGTATCATCAGTTAAGGATTAAGGAAGGTGATATTCCAAAAACTGTCTTTCGAACTCGGTTTGGACATTACAAGTTTGTTGTAGTACCTTTCGGATTGACCAATGCACCAACAGTATTCATGAGCCTCATGAACAACATATTCTGGAAGTACTTAGATTGTTTTGTACAAGTTTTTCTAGATGACATCCTCATCTATTCCAAGAATGAAAGAGAACATGAGGAACACTTGTGAATAGTGTTGTCCTGCCTTAGAGAGAACAAATTGTATGGGAATTTGTCGAAGTGTTCCTTCTTCCAGAAAGAGATCCACTATTTAGGTCATATCATTTCCGGTGAAGGAATCTCTGTGGACCCAGAAAAGGTAAAGACCATTATGGAGTGTCCAGTGCCAAAAAATACCCATGAGGTGAGAATATTCATGGGGCTAGTAGGTTATTACCAGAGATTTGTGGAAGGGTTCTCAAAAATAGCGAAACCCATCACCACCTTACAGCGCAAGGGGGTCAGGTATGAATGGACAGTAGAGTGTGATATTGCATTCATTGAGCTTAAGAGGTTACTAACTAGTGTGCCAATTCTACGAGTGTTGGATATGGAAAAGGAATTCACAGTCTGCATGAATGCCTCAAAGCAAGGGTTGGGGGTCGTGCTAATGCATGATGGAGGAGTGATAGATTATGCGTCAAGGAAGTTGAAGAAACACAACGATTTATATGTGACTCATGATTTAGAGTTGGCAGCTGTAATGCTAGCTCTGAAAATTTGGAGGCACTATCTTGTGGGGTGAAACTTTGAGCTCAAAATGGACCATCAAAGTTTAAAACATCTCTTCACTCAAAGAGATCTGAATGCTAGGCAAAGGCGATGGAGTGAGTTTATGAGTGAGTACAATTTTGGTATTTCGTACATCAAAAGAAAGGAAAATGTGGTCGCAGATGCCTTGAGTAGGAGACCATGTATCTTCTCCTTGGTAACCTTAAAGGTCAATCTAAGGGAACATGTGTTGACACAACTCCCAGGAGACAGTTGGTATTTAAAGGTTACTTCAAACCTCCAGAGAGGGAGGCAGTTAGACCCAAAGTATGAAGGATATAGTCTGGAAATAGATAGACTGTTAAGATATCGAGGAAGGATGTACATCCCTGAGAATGGGGATATTCGAAGCATCATACTGAAGGAAGCCCATAGAGCACTTTATTGTGTGCATCCGGGTGTGAAGAATATGTACGCAGATATGAGGAAGCTCTTCTTCTGGGTAGGCATGAAGCACGATGTAGTCCATTTCGTTGCCAAATGCCTAGAGTGTCAACAAGTGAAAGCCAACCACCATCACCTGGCAGACCTCCTACAACCACATGATGTTCCTATGTCCAAATGGGAAGTCATCTCTATGGATTTTGTTGCGGGGTTGCCGCTCACATCTCATAGACACAATGCCATTCTTGTGATAGTGGATAAGTTAACCAAGAGTGCTCATTTCATTCTGGTTAGAGACACTTACAATGTCACTGATGTGGCACGTGTGTTTGTAAGTGAGGTTATCCGTTTGCATGGGATACCTAAGAAGATCATTTTAGATAGGGACTCCAGATTCACTTCTAGGTTTTGGACAAGTTTACAGTCAGCGTTGGGGACTCAGTTGAACTCAAGCACATCTTATCATCCTGAAACAGATGGGAAAACTGAGAGAGTAAATCAAGTCATGGAAGACATGCTTAGGATGTATGTAATGGATAATCAAACCCAATGGGAGAAGTACCTACCTTTGGTAGAGTTTTCCTACAATAATAGTTATCATAGCTCCATTGGAATGCCACCCTACGAAGATTTGTATGGGAGGCCATGCAGAATGCCATTGAGTTGGGATAGAATAGAAGAATGAGTAACAGTTGGGCCATAATTGATTCAATAAATGGAGGAATAGGTGATTCAGATTAGGCAGAGACTAAAGGAAGCACAGGATAGGCAGAAAAGCTATGCGGATGCACACAGGACCGACTGAAGTTATGAAGTGGGAGACCAAGTTTTCATTCGTATAAGGCCTAATAAGAGTACCATATGGTTTGAGAAGGGGACAAAGTTGTCACCTTGGTTTATAGGACTATTCAGGATCCAAGAGAAAATTGGACTCGTTGCATATCGTCTCGTACTACCACCCCACTTGCATAAAACTCATAATGTATTTCATGTATCTGTTTTACGTCATTATGTTGATGATGAATCACATAAAATAAATTGGAAGGAATTACGGGTATTGGATGTGGGAACCCTCACGGTAGAACCATTACACATATTGGATCGTAGAGTCTGACAGCTCAGGAACCGTCTAGTAGACCAAGTTAAGGTCCAGTGGGACAAGTATAGTCCAGGATCTGCTACTTGGGAAGACGCCGAGACACTACGACGAGACTATCCCTCACTATTTTGACCACCTCGAGAACATGTTTCTCGAAGGAAGGTGGGGTGTATGTAACACCACCTTTTGACTTAGATAGCCAGGATTACCTGAGGCCTATATACTTTATTTTCTAGTCACAGTGAAAATATTAAGTGATACACTAAAACTTTGAAATTTATAAACTTTTATGAATGTTTAAATGTTATTGATGATGATGTATATGATGCGATCTACTACATGAATGTAAATTTTACGAATGTTTAAATGTTATTGATGATGATGTATATGATGCGACACATTGTGAGAATGAAGAATTTTATGAATGTTTAAAATACTATTCGGATGATGTTGGATATGATGCAATCTATTTTGGGTAAATGATAATCTTATGAATAGATGTCGAAATTGAATTATGGGATATTATGAGATCTATTTCTAATTGGAAAACTTTGATGTTAATTTATCGATACAGGGATACCAAATTGAAATGATGATAGTATGCAATTACATGATGATAATGCATAGAAATGTATGAGTTTGTGTTACAGACTAATTTGCAGGTTAAGGGCTATGAAATAGCCAAGGGATAATGATGATGAAAGTGGATATCAGGACCATTAATCGAGAAACATTATGGTATGAATATTGTATGTGAAATTTATATTGGTTTGGATGCATTGCTATGATATGTGGACTAGTGCATGATTTCAGGTGATGACACTGCCCAAAACTGAATAAACGATGAAAAAACCTCCAACAACACGGTGCCACTGTGTATTCCATTGTAGGGTGTGGACCCTAGTCCTGTTAGGAGGGGTGGAGGCATTTCCCACCGTGTATCCTCCATTGTAGGGTGTGGACCCTAGTCCTGTTAGGAGGGGTGGAGGCATTTCTCACCGTGTATCCTCTGAAACCTGAAGTCATGGGAGGACAGTGTTATTTCACGCTCCCCAAGACGTGTGATGATGACTGTCAGATGCCTGTTGGGGAAGCTTGGTTGAGATAGTGACACTTCCACTTACAGGTTCTATTTGGAGTTAGGTCAATA
>CBVK0101752077.1:0-13219 GCA_900067695.1 Picea abies | reverse complement strand
ACAAGGTTAATATTCTGGGAAAGGGAACACAAGGTTAATATTCTGGGAAAAGGGCAAAAGTCAGTCTGAGGCAATTACTTTGTTCTTACCAGATCAGAAACAATATATCTCTTCCAAAATTCCCGTTAAAGCAGGTTTAGGTCCAGCGGCTTCTTGATCTAACTATTCACTCTGGCAAGCCGGCCTGTTTACTTGTGTTTATTGCTGAAATTTCTGCAAACAAGGCTTTAATGCAAAACAGAAATTTCACCTCTATCCTAGAGATTTCCCAAATCTTAAACCTGCGAATTTTCAGCCTTAGTGCTGTTATGAAATACTTAACAACCTCAATCATCTAGGCAAAATCCAAGAGAAAACATCCCAATGTGTTCCAATCAACTCTCTAAGGCAATCTTATCAAGCATAAACCAGCTCTGAAAAGCCCTTATAACAACCGTAAATACAGCAGCAAATCTGCCCTTATATTCTTCAATTACAAAGCTAAATCACTTAATATATTCACCCTTAAGTTTGAACTTGTGTCAAATCAGCAAGACATATAGTGCTGGAAATTAATTACAAACCATGAAGAATATAGATCACTGAAAATCAAATATGCAATTACATAAGTATTGGACAAATGGAAACTTCATTAACATGTATAAAGATGAAGTTCATGTACATACCATAGCCTTATCACAAGGCTAGTACAATCCTCTACCTTTCCAAAACCCTAGCTAGGGAAAACAATGAAAACCCTAGCTCACACCTAGGAGATCCAACAAGAATGCATCACACAAGCATGCCAAGGTAAGACGTCTCTTCTTCTTCTCTTCACCAAGTACAACCTAGGGTTTCATCTCAAAACCCTAATCTCCAAATATCCAAGAGATGAAACCCTAACCCTTGTCTTCAAGATGCTCCAAGAAGTTCATCAAACCCTAGCAACTCCTAGAGAGAGATCAAGTACATAAGCAGATCCAAGAGAGAAAGGAGAATTGGTGTGCTCCTCTTGATCACATCTCTACACAAGAATGAATGAGTAATGAAAGACCATCATCTCCAATGTCCTCTTCACAAGAGTGAACCCTAGTATCTCGCAAGAGCAAGCTCCCAATAAAGACGTCCTCTTTCCCTTTCATAACTTCTCCTGGGGTTTCCTCATGAATCCTAGTGACTTCCTCCAAGAAGACAAGTACAAAGAAAAGAGTACGATGATGATGATGAGAAAGGACTCTCTCCTTCCTCTATATATATGAGAGGTAAGGGAGGCCAACAATACGTATATCAACCAATGCTCTTACAAGCAACCTACAAAAACAAATGTAGGCACACACTGTGGAGCATTACACTCCAAGGGTAACCATGTCAAGCTTTAAGGTGACATCATCCGCAAGTAAGGTTCCAAATGCAAGGGTGCTCCATGAGGTGTGTCCAATGCTCCTCTTACAAGCTTCAAAAGACTCCAGCAATCTCCTAAGCCATGTACTCCATTGGGTCCACTACCCTTGCATGAACATTGTCGTAACCCAAACATCCCCGAGCCAACTCCAAGCCTCCATGCAAGCATCCAATCTAACCCTATGTTGTCTAGGGTCCAATGCCCTCCTCCAAGATGCAAAATACTCCTCCTCCTAAGTGAAGCGTTCTCCAAGCAAACAACCATCTCCATGTGGCCATCATGTAGAACGTCACCAAAGTTGTCACGAGATCTCCAATGCCCTAGGGAAGAATACCAAACAAGCACCCCACTAAGGTCAAGCAACCACTAACTAAGCCATCTCCAATGTGCAAATCTATCATGGGCCATCTCCCATCTACAAATCCATCATAGACCATTCAGGGGCTGAACATACACCATGTACCCCAAATCTCATGAAGCACCCCCAAACATGGTGTAAACACTTTCAGGGTAACCCGAAAGTTAACATTTATTACTTTCTGCCTTGGGCAATTTGGACAGTTATGACTCTTTATTTTTGATACCGTGTAGCAATTTTTTATAGCCTAGGCTTTTTGTATTGAAGCCTTAGCTCGTGGTGGCTGTTGTCACAGCCATTTTTGTATAAAATGTGTGTACTTTCATTCTGTATATTAATAGAAATATTATGCATGTTTTCAAAAAAAAATGTGAAAATTCAAAGATGAAAACTTAAAATTGTGGGCAAGATTTTCTCAAGCACTAAGAAAGATAATGCAGAAAGAAAAGCCTACCTAAATGTTAATGAATCCAGCCATTTAGGAAAGCTCAAGCATATATCATGTTCCTACTGCAATCATGAGATCACTTTTTACTGCAAAAAGTATTTTCTTGAGGTTTAAGGATACTCATTTAAAAGGGAATTTTGGAGACCTCTAATCAGGAAAGTTAGTGCAAGTCCCAGACAAATGCAAAACAGTAGAGTCGTTCCAAAATTTTTAATCAAATGGTAATCTATTCAAACAAGGTTGAAGGAACTCCATTCTGCGGGATTCTTCAACATAGCATCCCATGTATAGACATGTATACCATCATGACAAGACCCCAAATAATAAAACATCAACTTATGTTCTTGGTATAAAAGTATTGTTGATTTTCAAATCGATGCAGATTCATATAAACATTAGCATAGATGGAGAAGAAACTTCTAACCTGCATGTTATCTTAAATAAAAGTAGCAATATTTGACCATTCCAATGGCTCAGCAACGAAAAGCAGTCACAAAACGGGGTATGCCAGCATAGTCCGCTATAATTTGCACATCCCGAAAGCTACTGTCTGACTTACAGGACAACAAATCTGCAAGTGCATCTGCCTGCCTTTCCCCATTTGTCTGCACAAGACAAGAAGCCATTCTATATGTTGGTTTTGAAGCAATAAATAAAAAGCAAGAGAGTACTCCAGAATTCAAAGAGTACCTCAAAGCCAAGAAATCCACCAGAACGTAGTGCAGAGATGCACCCTCTGCATAGGTGTAGAAGATCTTCAATACCCTCTTGGCCTCCATTTAGAGCCAACCTCGGCTCGTGTTTACCAACCTCTGCTTGTAACCCAGGAATTTGATCCTCTGGGATATACGGTGGATTACTGAGCACACCTGCAAGTTTTCCATTAACATCTTGCAATGGAAGGAACCATGACCCCTGTCTTACCTCTACTCTAGCCTGAAAGTTCCAATCAAAACAACAGAATTTTACATGAGAAACCACGCACATAAATAAGCATTTCTCAGCACAACTCTACAAATGCAAACTCCTATAAACAATTGTGTCCCATTTCTGTATTGTTATCATATCAGCTATTTGTACAAGGGTAATATGGTTTTATCTTTTCACAATGCAGACCTTGCAGGACACCCATATAGTTGCATGCAATAAGCAACAACCAATTATCACTTGCACTCAATAGGCCTTAACCTCCCAACCACAGTTTCAGTCAACAAATTAAAGATTGCAAAGCTTTGCAATCGGCCCCTAATATTTTACTTTCTGCCTAAGGATTCAAAAGACCGTAACTCAAAGTCCTCACACCATGTCATCTGTCCTCTATCCTTTGGCTAGGTCTCTTAGCTTGCTCGAAGTTTACCCCGGGTCCCACCACTTAGGATCATCTTTAAGTATTGTGAAATGATGTCTTGAATTGCAGGATGGATTCATGCAACATGTGTGGTTTTCTAATGGCAAGTCAATGGCTATATTATTGTTTGGATATGATTTGAGGCAGCTGACTATCAGCACATAGCAAGTGAATATGAAATAACAAAATGAAGATCAAACCGAAAGGGTGTCAATCTCTATGCAGAACACACACTTACTTTGATAGAGGCTCTTTGTAGGTTCCAATTTTGCTTAACTCAACTGGATGGCAGGCAACTGCTCCTGAAATCTAGCTCTGGGGAGGTTATTAAGCATGGTCAATACAAAGCTGTAAACAATGAATGAATGCCTCACTATCGGGGGCCTTTCATGAAAGGTCGTTCGTACATTTTACTCTATGTTCTAGATCACTATCTCTAGCACAATGCAAGGACCCTGAATCTGTCTTGCCACCATGCCCAACTAAGTATATGAAAGATATGGAGTGGCAAGAATGTAAGGAGACAACAATGCATGGTGTTAATCACTGGTGTTTTACAAGGATCAGTTCACATCCAAGAAGATCTATATGCATACATATGGCCTAGCATGGTAATAAAATCTCAAAACGAATCTCATGGCATATCTACATCACCAGTATGGCAGTGGCAGGAGATGACTGACAGGCTCGCCATGGATATGGTTTTTATTTCTGCTAATAATAGAGGAAATAATGATTCGCACAAATGACAAGAAATTATTAATGCTTGAATATGTTCTAAATGTGTGTTTGACCAATGATGAATCGGATATAGGCCCATCAATCACTGGTATTTTACAAGGATCAGTTTGCATCTGGGAATCTCTCTCTATGCAAACATATGGCCTAACATAGTAATAAAATCTCAAGATGAATCCCGTGGCATATCTACATCACCAGTATGGCAGTGGCAGGGTATGGCTGGGAGGCTGGCCATGGTTATGGTTTTTATTTCTGTAAATAATAAAGAGAGGAAATAATGATTCGCACAAATGACAAGAAATTATTAATGCTTTGATAATGTTCCGAATGTTTGATAACCCATACAATTATTTCTTAAGGTTTATTAGGCTTTCTAGTGTGGTGATTCCTCAGTGGACTTTAGAGTTTAGTTAGAGTCTAAGTTAGGAACCCTAAACCACTTTGACGCAATTTCAATAACCTAATTATCTCGTTGCATAATGAAAATAACACACCCAAAGTTCTTTGAATGCAAAGTTGCGTGAAGAAGAGGGGGGGAGTGCAAGAAGACTCTAGAGGATAGATGCTTGGAGGAAGCTTCATTGGCTTGCATGAAAGTTAGGTAAGTATTAGCAGTGGCATTTCTCTCATCCTTGAACTCCAACCATTGTCTGGGGCTTAAATGAATTGCATTATCCCATGTTGTGTGGCCATTGAAACCTCAGATGGAAGTCTCACTTGACATCGTATGGTTACAGAAACATCAATTCAAGTTGAGTTGACCAATCGTCTTTGTTCTGCGCACTAGTTGTCTTACGTATGTCATATCATTTTCATATTTAATGAAAAGGGGCTTGGGCGATCGTGTGTATATTCATTAATTTCCACATACGTAATTTTTTTTTTTACTTTTACCTTTTTTCATTTCTATCTTTTTTATATATACATTTGGAAAAATCAAACTTCACGTCTTAATTTGTGTATATAAGTTTTATATCTCCAGCATCTTGTTTACCTTCTGTTTGCTTTTTTGTTTCCAAGAATGTATTATTTGGTCATAACGATAACATGTTCTCAATATGTCGACTCTTCACGTTCTTTTTGTCATTCCAATTAAGTTCTAGGCATTTAGTAGTGTACTTTCTGTAGTTCCTTAGTTTAATTCATTTACTAACTTAATTCTGACTAGTTTAATTCAATTACTAACTTAATTTTGCTTAATTTAATTTTGCCTTTCTCTTGATTCCTTCTTGTTTGAAGTTAAGATCAAGTTACTTTAAAAGTTTGTTTTCATATCTTTTTTTAACCAAAACTGGAAAACTTTACATTATAAAAGTTGTGGTCTATCTAAACAGCGAAGTACAAAAACAGTTGTCCTGAGTTTTCATGAAAGATTGGCAGCTCTCAAATACCACAAAAGCTAACTTGCAAAAGTCCACAGTTAATACATCCCAGAGATTTTTGCAGATATACTTACGGGTATACAACTTTAAAAAGACTCTTAAATTCTAATTGATTTAGTTAACATAGAAATTAGTGAAAGACATGGTTGTTGGACTCTAGGCCTGCAAACAGAATTCATGAAAAGAGACAAAAAAAAAGAGAAATATAAAACATCACACACAGCACAGACAAATAGATGGGGGCAATGGTAATCTTTATTGCTCAGCCAAGTAATGGAGAAATGAATACAAGTCTCAAGAAGCTCTTCACGGGCTTCTACATTTAAACAGGAGAGTTCTCAAGCGTTTCCAGGCATACAGAAAGCCAAATACTTGAGGAACCTCTGAATTGTAACTGCAAGGGTATGTGTTGTCACAACCCAATAATCTCCACCTTGACAACAATTTCCTCATACCTTGCCCAACGAATCAATCATCACCTTTCCTGCAAGCCAAGAGAAGCCAAACACCACCGCAACTTCTCTAACAATACTGGTTGCATGACATGTCTGTACAGTTTGCTCCAGTATGGAGCACTCCACCTCCACTGAATCAACATAACCACAAACTAAATCACTGCAACCACTATAGGTGATACTCATGCTTCTCAGATATCGAAGCACCCATTTCCATGCTCTTTACCTGGTTGGCACCATGTGTCCACTGACAATACCAACTGCATGTGAAATATTTGAACATTCCATCGCAATCATCAACCTTCATACTGCATTTGCATAAGGTACACGAGACATATAATCATTTCTTTCTTCCTACTAGGACATACACTTGAAAAAAGCTTACAACGGAAAGCTAAAGGGATATTTACCAGTTTCACAATGCTCATACAAAACCTCATCAATATCTTCACTAGACTTTTGTTGTGATAACCACAACTTACCATTTTTCCTGTCTCTATATACTTCTATGCCCAAGATTTGTTTTGTTGCTCCTAGATCCTTCATCAATATACTTCTATGCCCAAGATTTGTTTTGTTGCTCCTAGATCCTTCATCAAAAGTCCTAGCCAACTAAGCCTTAACCTGTTGATCCAACCATGCTTTGCTTGCAACAAGCATATCATCAACATAACACCAAGATATTGAATATGTCATAAACACAGTGATCATACTTGCTTCTTAAGAAACTTGGCTCACCATGAAGGAATCAAACATCTTGTACCATTGCCTGGTTACCTTAGGCCATACAATGATTCCCTGAGTTTGCAAACAAATCTCCCTTTGCGATCCTAAACAACTTCTCATTGTTCCATGTACACATCTTTGCTAATGATGATTTGTGGGCAGTAGGATCCCACAATCTACATCACTTAACTCCATCACCATAACCAACAAAGATGTACTTCCTTGACCGAATCTGACCAAGCCAACCAAGTGAGCCTTCACCTTCTCACCTCTAGGCAAATTTCGATGGAGTATCCAAAGCCCTTTAAAGAATTCATTACATGCAATACATGGGCTCTAAAAAACACGAGCTACCAAAACACATGTGACTGAAACCACGACTCTTGACCTAACTTCCCCCCATGACCTAAACCGACCAAATTTCTCTTAAAGACAGGGTATTCGGGAATACCACATGCTCCCCCCTATCACCTATGTTATCTATACTTTATAGGTGACATTTCAAAACCGGGGTACGCATGCCTAACCATGTCTTAAATTCGTATGCCCATTTACATATAATAATAATAATAAATTGTCAACTCCACCTCGAACTTTGCATTCAAGACTTTCACCCTTGCTTCGAATCTGAGTAAGCCCATCAACACTTCGATTCCATGCTTGACGTGCCACCATCACCACCAGATCTAACTCTACCTCCTCCGACAACTCATCATAATGGTCCACGATCATCTCGTTGAAGCATTATGTCAAACACTTCGCATGCATCCCCCAAACTGCAAAACTTGGCACATATAAGAAATATACCCAAGAGGAAACCTTGCTCTAATTGTTGCCATGTCTTTCAACTCCGTTGCCCCGCCAACCTTTCTCCTCAGCGTCCAGCAGCCTTTCGAACTCATAGGGTTTTCCCTCCTCACAAACAGAGTGTCAAACCCTCAATTCCCTTGCAGGGGACTCTCCTTTGCGCGCAAATATCTTCCCTCAACTCTCACAGACCTTCACCCGACCTCAACTTCGATACCAAATGTTGGACTTCAGGCCTGCAAACAGAATTCATGAATAGAGACAAATAAAGAGAAATATAAAACATCACACACAACACAGACAAATAGATGGGGGCAATGGTAATCTTTATTGCTCAACCAAGTAATGGGGAAATGAATACAAGTCTCAAGAAGCTCCTCACAAGCTTCTACATTTAAACAAGAGAGTTCTCAAGCATTTTCAGGCATACAGAAAGCCAAAAGCTTAAGGAACCTCTGAATTGTAACTACAAGGGTATGTGTTGTCACAACCCAGCAATGGTGACTATTGGCTTCTTCCTGTTCGATGTTGGAAGGAAGGGAGTTCCGATTTCCAAGGTCCATGTCCTCCATCATTTGGTGAATTGTGTCTTCCTCCTTTAAATCTGCTTGGACAAAATTTGTTGACATCCTGTGATTAGAAGCTGCAAAGTGAGAGTCTTTACATAGATTGATGACCATATTCCTCAACATATTATATTCTCCTTCCAGTACATCAATTTTGTGCTTTTGTTGCACCCAGGTATTCATGATTACAGCATTTTGTAATGTGCACTGGTGTTCATTTTCATGCACCTGAGGTCACCAAAAAAAGGGGATCTGTTGCATTGTATGGACACTTCATGCATTCACAAAGCCCTTCTAAACTCCTAAGCTTCCCTCTAATCCATCTGAGCAACACACTAAAGAAAACTATGATGCAAACTCTTGGCAAGGACAATTCAGGGCTCAAACTAGTGCATAGAGGAAATAACCCAAATAAATCCATGTTTC
This sequence comes from Picea abies, assembly GCA_900067695.1. Taxonomy (NCBI): domain Eukaryota; kingdom Viridiplantae; phylum Streptophyta; class Pinopsida; order Pinales; family Pinaceae; genus Picea; species Picea abies. The sequence goes on along the minus strand of CBVK0101752077.1, from coordinate 4,581 downwards.
AAACACACAAAAGTAGACCCTCTGCTCCACAAATTACACCACTAAAACAAAGTGCCAATTGAGCAGAGATTCCCAATACCGAGTTGAAGGATATCCAAGTAGCCAAAGCCCAAATAAACCAAAGAGACATTCACCCAATGGAGAAAGACCAAGACACAAGCAAAACCCAAAGAACCAGGAGAGGTTGTGCCAGGTAGGCTCCAAAGAAGCAAAGATACCATAAGATAGATGAAAAATGTTGACAAAGGAATCACTCACAAAATATGTCTGTCTTCTAGGGACCAAAACCAAGAAACAATTGCACTTTGCACACGCCCTGAGATAAAATATAACAAACAAAAATTCCAGTAAACTAGCCAGAGACTAAAAAAGGCACTTACTAGGTTGATTTCTAGCCGAACGGTCTTCTTCCCTTCGACGCAGCTAGCTTCTCCCATGCAGTGTTTCATTATCCCACCTTGCCAATGAAGACCCTCGCCAAGGAATTCAAGTACCAAAGCGAAGCTAATTTCATGCATGCGAAAGAGGGGTAGGCTCATCCTTTCAAATCCAAGCTTCTTGCTTGTAATCTGATGGCAGTGTTTTTGTGACAAGTGGTGATTAATTGCAATGTTATATGTCCTCATCTCCAAAACCTTAAGAGTGTTAAGGAATTGGGTGAAAGTGCCACCCCTCATTTTTTCGTAGGACACCAAATTTAAGAGTGACAGCTTCATTGGCCAAAGAATTAGCCTATTGGTTGTGATCTTGTAAAACCTTATAAAATTTGACTTTGTGCACACTCCCAACCTCCTTTTGGATTCAGGCTATAATCAAAAAAAGTTTTCTATCAAACGAGGTTAATTTAAAGACCATCGATTTGATAATTGTGAGCTTGAGTCTCCTATGACAATCAAGGATTTCATTTTGGCTTTCTTTGCTAGGAGCATACCCCAATAAAGAGCATATGCCTTTGCTTGATTGTTTGTAGACTTTCCAAGACCCCAAGTAAACAATATTTCAAGGTTTCCTTCGAGATCTAATACGATCCCCACACCTAACACCTCTTTTTCATATATTTGACAAGAGAAGGAAAAGCATTAAAAATCAAAACATAAAAAAATGAAAACAAGAAATTCATAACCATATTGTCATAATGAAAGTAAATCAAGGGTCAACATGCATAGGTTAATATAAGATCGATTTGGTAAAATGAAATGAGTCATTCAACATTCCACAGTCAAGTTGCCTTTGACAAGTACTCAAAATGTTATCTAGTAATGTGATAAACACTTAACAATCTTACGATTATTCAAAATTCACCTTGCAATGAATTTAATTCTAAAAGAAACATTTCCAGAGCCTTGTTGTTCTTTATCACTATGCATTTTTTAATATCTATTTTCACAATCAACTTGGTTGATTCAATTCCAATCTGTAAAAGAATCAATCCTGCACTTGCATGGTACTTAACGAGCGATTATGCAGTTTAGTTTAAGTTCAGATCTCTTACAAGAATCGGCCCAAGAAAGTGAAGAACCAAGTGGCTAAGCCTGGAGACTTGTCCACCTTCATCATCCTCTACTAAAGGGTCTCAATGGCATTTCCCTTGGCAATCATACAAATTCTTTCAGAAAGGGATATTAACAATTTCATTTTATATCAAGATTTATAGAAAACGAAAGCATAAGTTTCAATAATGTACTCCCTTCAAAGGACAATTGTTGTTTGATTTATCAAAAAGTGGCTTATCCAAATTTACAAATAGGGGAAGAACCTCTCACCACTTGAGAAAAGAGATCACATTGGTATGTGATGGACTCCACCATGTTAATAAATGTTTTCAATCATAAAAGTGAGGTGTATTAGACTATGTGGCTTACTTACATGTGAAAGTGTGTTCTTTACTTCATCAAAATTTGTCCACCCATTGCTAAGCCCTTTCATTGTATAAGTGAGCTATAAAAGTGTAGAGTACTACCCTCCAAAAGGGGAAGAGCAAAGAAGAGCACCTCAAAATAAAATAGTGACCTTACTAAGGGTATGCCTAATTGTCTTAGACTACTAAATCTCGATCTCAACCAAGTCTCCCCTCTAATCACAAGAAACCAATCAAAGTCCCCTCAAGAAATCGACAAGGATGCCAGGGCAACAGGTGGGTGAAGGGTGCACCATTTCAAGAGGAGTGATAACACCCATCTAGGAAAGAATAATGACGTCATTGTGCAAGTGAAGAAAATACATCACTAACAGCTACTGAGAATGGAATTTCTTCCAAAGTTAGAGACATGAATCAGTTTAACATCAATCCACCACCCAAGTTAGCGTGAAAAGGCTAAGTACATTGTCCAAGTGTGCTATGAGAGTCTGACCCCAGACACGTTGCTCGAGAGCCAAGATAATATAAATCTCTTACAAGAATCAATGCAAGGAAGTGAAGAACCCAGTGGCTAAGCTTGGAGACTTGTTTGCCTTCATCATCCTTAAGATAAGGGTTTCAAGGTCATTTCCCTTGGCGATCATAAATATTATGTCCTAAGGGATATTAACAATTTCCTTTAATATCAGGATTTATCTGAAGTCTCAATATCATACTCACTTCGAAGGACAATTGTTGTTTAATTTATCAAAAAATACCTTTATCTCAATTTACAAACAAGTAAGAACCCCTCACCACTCAAGAAAAGAGATCACATTGGTATGTGATGACCCCTTTACAAGTACGAAGACATGATTGTGACAAGCCACCACCAAATTGAGAGAAGCCATGAAGAAGGTGTAATTAAGGACTTAGTGTGCAAATCAATTGCCCTTTCTAATTACATTTTGGGGGAAAGAATAAAACTAAGAAAACCAATACCAAGTCAATAGATTGGGCATGGATCAAAGCAGTATCGAGAATCCTTGAAACCCACTACATAAGCAAGGGGCTAATATCCTATCAATGGTCATGTTGGTATTCAAGAGCCTGAAACAATAATTAAATGCAAGAAATATGACAATAAGACAAAATAATCACTCAGATAACACACAAGATTTACATGGTAAAACCCTAACAGTGTGTCAAGGAAACATCCACGAGGCAAGGTATTGATATGTCTTATTATTCAAGATGGGTTTATAATTGTGCTTACAACCTTACAAATGCCTCTCAAGGCTTCATGGATATATACAACATAGGTTAGATCGTTACATTAGTTCAAGAACTTGCTTTGGTTACATCGGTTCACGAATTGCCTTCGTTATACGAACTAGCAAATATTTACCATAAGTAAATTTGTATTATTACCATAACTAATTGTTGTCATAATTCCAACAAAATGCCTCTCAAGGCTTCATGGATATATACAACATAGGTTAGATCGTTACATTAGTTCAAGAACTTGCTTTGGTTACATCGGTTCACGAATTGCCTTCGTTATACGAACTAGCAAATATTTACCATAAGTAAATTTGTATTATTACCATAACTAATTGTTATCATAATTCCAACAATCTCCACCTTGACAACAATTTACCTGATACCTTGCCCAAGCCCATTCATCACCGCTTTTGCAAGCCAAGAGAAGCCACACTCCACCGCAGCTTCTCTAACAGTACTGGTTTTGTGAACATGTCTGCACAGCTTGCTTCAGTATGGACCACTCCACCTCCATCAGTAACCTGTCTTACAAAATGATGCATTGTCCCATTTTGATACGTTGGACGATTAGTCAAATGCACAATGCTTCGACCACCACAGAACACCATACTTTGTACTTGTCCAAACTTACCCAATAGATCCACGGACTAAATCATGCAACCACTATAGGTGATACTTGTGCTTCTGTGCTTCTAAGATACTGAAGCACTCATTTCCATGCTCTTTCCTGGTTTTTCCATGTGTCCACTGACAACACCAACTGCATGTGAAATATTTGAACATCCCATCGCAAACATCAATCTTCCTACTATATTAGCATGTGGTACACAAGACGTGACCTTTTCTTCCTTACTACCAAGACATAAACTTGAAGAAAACTTACAATGGAAAACTAAAGGGATGTTTACCTGTTTCAAAATGTTCATACTGAACCACATCAATATCTTCTCCATAGACTTCTATTGTGATAACCACAGCTTACCATTTTTCCCGTCTTTGTGTCGTCCTATGCCTAAGATTTTTTTTCCTGCTCCTAGATCCTTCATCTAAAACATCCTGGCCAACTAAGCCTCTAACCTGCTAATCTTACACATGCTTTGGCTTGCAATAAACATATCATCAGCATATAATACTAAGAAAACAAATGTACCATTTTCCAAACTTTCAAAATAAACACAATGGTTATATTCACTTCTTAAGAAATTTAGGTTCATCATGAAAGAATCTAACATCTTGTACAATTGTCTGGGTACCTTTAAGCCATGCAATGATTCCCTAAGTTTGCAAACAAATCTCTCTTTGCAATCCCGAACAACTGAGCAAAACCCCACCTTTTTAAACTTAAAAAAAATATATATATATATATATGCACATAAAACCGACGAAAACTCCAACAAAACAGTTGCATGGGGTTTTGCTTAATCTCGGTAGTCTCGGTGGCCTTCACTCGCACATGGTTT
>CBVK0101752072.1:0-12787 GCA_900067695.1 Picea abies | reverse complement strand
TATCGCAATACTATCTAGAGGGGAAAAATCATGATATTCTATGGTGATATTATTGCTGACCTGAACATATTGCAATATTTCACGTCGTCGACAATATTTTTGTGATATTTGCAACATTGGTAAGCATAGTTAGTAGTCTAGACTCTAGAGGAGTAGGGAGTCTGCAAAGAGCCATGAACTCCGGTAGTTGTAAATTAAGTACTTTGTTGATTAATTATAATGGTAATTGTTATTACCTTGAGATCGTGTATTGGTTTTGACTTTTGAGTGAGTCAATGTGTGTTTATGTGTGATTGTTTGAAGTTGGCGGTGTCTCTAGAAGACCATTAATGTTCAAGTACGCTGCACATTGGTGTTGGTGAATTGGAACATCATGCTGAGATTGCATCCTACAAATAGCCCTTGTTTTGGGGAGGTTTATGAGGATATGGATACCCATGATTGAGAACATGTTTTATATAATACACTACAAGAAAAAGAAAGGAAAAAAATTTTGGACATTTTTTTTCATGTGAGGGTAGTAATCATTAATAGGTAGGTAAGTTTAAGACCATATGGCATATTTTGGGGACATGCGTTCATGCTAAGATTTTGATACATGCAATAATGGACCATTGATGGAGCATGTGTAGAGGAGGTGCAATCTCTAGCCACTCGTTGTTTCCCTAGTGGCTAATTCTTCAACAACAAAGAAATAATGTAGTTCGCATAATAGCTTGGATATGAAGAAGTCTAAATATCGTTTCTACATTCATACCAATCTTTGCTTTATCTCTCGAAAGAAAATGATTATATCAATTAGGGCCTTAAAAAGATCAGGATGTGGATCTCAAGATCTCATTGTAGAAACTGCTTTGTCCAATCTCATTTTAATAAAGGTTCTTCTACAATTAGAGTAGTCTTTTTCTTTAGGTTCACCATGATAGGAGACATTTAGTGCCTCTCATGTATGTGTGACCTGTGGATATTAGTTATGGGTCGCTGTAAAACTTGATGATCTCGACACTTAATGCTTTTTCTCTTGCACACATTGTATTGCCAAGTTTTGGCTGTGTATTCATTGTAACCATTTTCCTCTTTATTACTTAGTTTCTATTAAATATAGGCAGATTTTGGTTTTGCAATGACTCATGAGCATTGCGAATTTGTGATGAGTCAAGGGTTGATTGTTGACTATTTATCCATGTCTGAAAGTTTCTAACTCTTTATATGTATATGGATGTTATGTGATATTATCGTTTACCCTGTTCCTAAAATTTTAGAAGGTTTTTGAAAGTCACACCCTATTAGAAGGCCATACATGTTTCCTTGTTTTAGGTAACAAATAATTTTAGTAAACATATTATTTCCTACTTCACTAAGGTAAAATTGTTCTTTCTAAGGGAGACCCAAGAGGGTCCATCGCTACTTTTTTTTGTTAGAGGTGTTTGGCTCGGTATCTTTGGTAGGCAATCACTTTCAAACAATAGGCCCTATGGGATTTATCCACACCCAATTCCACTAGGCTATTCACTTCCTTCTTTCGACCTATTTCGTTGATTGGATGTGTGGAGCACCCTGCAAATACTCCAACCATGCACACAGACTAGTAATTGGGTGAGATGATGTCCCCTCTTCTGTTTTTTGGGAAACTTCCTCGTGTCATGAAGTCAAAAATAAATATGCCTGTTTCAACACTTGACTGTGGCGTGGGACCATTTTCATGTGCAGATCAAGCAATTAGTTGTCTGTCACTAGGTTTCTTTCATCATCCTCGGATGTTAGAAGAGTTTCAATAGGTAGCATTGACATCTCCCTATTATTATCCAGCTTGGCCTGCTTGGTCCAGGCCACTCCTTAGAGGACATTTGCAGAGTTGGTATTGGTAGATTTGTGATATTTGATTGCGATGATGACGATGCTAACTCCTCTCCTGCTTTTGGTGAAGGGTAGCGTATCTCTTCTTGTGTAGAGCAGTGCATATTTCTATTTCCTTTCTAGGGCTTACCTCTTGTGTTTACCCCTTTGTACTCATTCTCTTTGTTTATACTTTTGTGTCTAAGAGTAGCCTTTGACATGCCATGTTAACATTATGATGTACTCTCTTGACCTGTTGTCTTATTTTGGTCATTTGTAGACTTTAATATAATTTCTTTATTAATTTTTTTATCTATTTGATTACCTTTCCAAAGGAAGTCCCTCATGATTCTAAAGTTAAACTATTCCCTTAGATTTGAATTTGGATCTACAATGCTTATACAATTGAAAATGGGAACCAATGATATGATCGATTTTCTCAATGCTGGCCGTCTATTTGGGTTCAACCTCTAAAATTTTGATTGGAATTTCTTTTCCTTATCCACGGTTTGCTTCTAGTCAACTAGAAGCGATGGGAAAACCTAGATACTCAATGACTGCTTCCAATCCCCTTCCTTAGAAAGGACGTTCTTCCAATTCTCTTTTAACAAGAGTTTTAGTTGAGATCTCACTCTAAAATCTTTCTTTCTGACTTGTAATATCAAGCAAAAGAGATCTAGGACAGATTGGATGAAATCAAAAGGAAAGGATTAAAAGGGAAGACATGTCAAACTTCTTAGTGCAGATTGGATCAAATCAATTGAAAGGATGTTCTTCCAATTCTCTTTTAACTAGACATTTAGTTTAGACCTCACATTTGGATCCTTCTTTCCAACCTGTAAAGAGGTGAGCACCGTTGCATACCTTCCCTCCATAAGGTATTTATGTGTTTTATAATTGAGACATCTTATAGGTATTAGGCATCATTACAGACATTCACAAGACTCGTCTGAGTTTAGGACCCAGTTAGACCTGACCATCCCCAAAACAAGCAGTTTAGACTGGACGTGTCCAGGCTTGTCCTGATCTGGCATACCCAGGNTTAGACTGGACGTGTCCAGGCTTGTCCTGATCTGGCATACCCAGGTTTTACCTAGAGAGTGTGGCTGGGTCTGACAAGAATCAGCCAGAGCAAACAAAGGCTCACTGGGAAACCCGGGTCAGACAATGAGTGTGTGTTATAAAAGGCCAAAAATGCAATTTGTCACTCACTTTTTTAGTTTTCTCCAAGTGATTTATTTAAAGCATGGTTTTGTGTTAGTGTTTATGGAATTTTGCACAATATGCCCTAGGGCATCTTGGAGCAATTTAGGTCATCGAATCGTCGACCTTCTGCTTGGGTATAACTTATATGGATTTTCAGTGCTAATTTGATCCCTGAGGGGAGCGACAGCACAACTTTTTAACCTGGTTTTCAGTGGATAGTGCACAACTTCTCCAGAGAATCTATCTCACTCATCACCTTCAATCTTCTTTAGTCCTCACTACAAGTGATCCGGATTATTTTCGGCACGAAATGAGAGCGGAGATATAAGCCATTTGGAAAAGGTGGGTGGCCCCCGATATCCACCTGGATCAACAAGGGAAGCTGGTTGCTGGGGCAAACTTTTAAAACACAGTTCTCATTTACAGACCTGAGTTATTCACAAGCAGGGGCAGCTAGGGCACACTTTCAGTGCTCATTCTTACAGATGAGGAATTCACCAGAAAGGGCAGAATTTTCTGCCCTGTTTTTTTCTCATAGCCAAGGCAGAATTTCAAAGTTGTTTCTCATAGCTGGGAGGAATTGTCAGAGCTGGTTTTTTCACAGCTAGGCCATAACTTTCAGTAGTTATTGTTACAAATTTTCAGGTTCACTGAATTCATTTTCTTAGCCAAAACCACTCATTTTTGGACCTGCATTTTACTCTTCTTTAACATTATTTTAGCTGCAAAATGCCCAGGGAAAGGGATCTTGCTTGGATTTACTGCACAACAATTAGAAGAGGTTTGGTGAGATGCATTTTTTGCAGTAAAGAATATAATGGGGAGATCAATAGGTTCAGATACCATATTGGCCTTGTTCCCAAAGGTGAATTAGCATTTTTATCTAAGTGTCTCTCAATTTGTAAAACTCAGACAACTTGGCTTTGGAAGGTACGAGGGAGGGCAACATAAGATGAAAAAATTATGGCTGATATTGGTGGGTCATCCAAATGTGTTATGTTTGCATTATATTCATTGTAATCTTTCATATCTAATTTCAATGCAAAATGTTTATGATGATGATGATGATTAACGTGAGACCAATTGGTCTATCAGACCTTAAGAAGGTAAGAGATTACTTCAATGTTCCCAAAGGTGAATTAGCATTTTTATCTAAGTGTCTCTCAATTTGTAAAACTCAGACAACTTGGCTTTGGAAGGTACGAGGGAGGGCAACATAAGATGAAAAAATTATGGGTGATATTGGTGGGTCATCCAAATGTGTTATGTTTGCATTATATTCATTGTAATCTTTCATATCTAATTTCAATGCAAAATGTTTATGATGATGATGATGATTAACGTGAGACCAATTGGTCTATCAGACCTTAAGAAGGTAAGAGATTACTTCAATTTCTTTAAAATTGTATTTCTATGCTCAAAAAGCATTGAGAGAAGCGTTCCAAGATCACCATAGTTTTGATGATTTAGGAGGTTAGGAAGGTCGGTAATGTGGAAGATATTTTTAAATTGGGATCTAATATGGGTATAGGCACAAGAGGGAGTGTTTTTCATCTTCTACCTACTTAGTGTCACAAAGGTGACAGATTCTCTCATCCCATGGTGTTTTGGGAGCCCAGTTTCACTATGTAGCTTGTGAGAGTTTGTTCTTATTTTAGCAATGTAGATTTTTGCCTTTGCACTTTTCAAAACTGAGAGGTAATTTTGATCATCTAAATTAGGGCTGACCACCTCCTTGTAGTATCTTAATTTCCTTTTATCCACTAATTCTTTATCACACCACATATTCTCCTTAAATTTAGAGGTGATAATATTTGTAATATTATCGATATTCTTCGTGATGGCTTCTTCTTGTATTCCCCAATGATTTAGCCAAGATTTGACAATTTTATGCCATCCCCGCTTGAGCCGCTAGTGGTTTCGGCTAGAGTTTGAAGCAATGTTGGGGAGCCTCTTGTCATCCATGTTGTTTATCTTGTTCTTGTACATTAGATATCTAATCACAACAATGCTCTCAATGGGTGAAAGGGTTGCTTCTATGAGGAGGATAGGATAGGGTGTATTGCCCTTAATTTTAAGATTATAAGTTATAAAATTATTTTGGATCTGTTCTATCTTTCTCCAGGATTCTCTAGATATATTGCAACCCCAAACTTCACATCCATATAAGATAACTGGAGTAACGAGAGTATGAAAGAGGATTTTTTTTTATCCCAAAGACAAAGGTATGTTGATTTACAATTGTTTTTTAGCCCATAATAAGCTTTCCGCCCTCCATTTATCATTTTTTAACGCTATAGTTCCAATTGAGCTTGTGGTGGATATCGATTCCAAGATACTTGTATGATATATATATATATATATATATATATATATATATATATATATTTGATAAATACGTCTTATAGAATCTCTTTGGCTAAGCTGCCTTGTTACGAGGGGAGTATCTATGCCATCAAAGTCACCCAGGACTTGCACCTGGCCTCATCCACACTCACTTGAGGTATTAATGTGGAATCCTAAATCTAGACATGGTTATTATGAAAGACCATTCTAATTTTTCAATCTTTCTAAAAGTGTTTCTTGATGAAGAGGGCATCATCATTTTGGTTATAGTATGATCTTTCTGCACTATATATACTAGATGCTTTACTTGATTGAAGCCTTTACAATGACCTTAGAAGAGACATTAAGTGAGTAATTGGTCTCCAATTAGTATTTATCTATAGATAGTTTAATAATTTTGTGGATAAGTCTTATTTTGGCCTAGTTAGTATTGTTTCGATTTTTAATGTCTTGTGATCAGTGTTGTAGGACTCAATAATTAATTGACAAGTCCTCCAATTGAGAAATCATCTGGTGAGTGTTGTAGGACTTAGCTAATTTAGCATATCAGCTAAGTCACTCCTGATTGTTTCTAATCATCTGTTGGTGCTCACTTTTTCTAGCAGTGTTTGTTTCCTTGAGCAAGAAATTCGCTTGTGTGCTGGTAGAGGGAAAATGTGGTGTTTAATCTGTAAGGAGTTGTTTTGGGCTTGAAACTGGCAACTTTTTTCTTCATTTTTTATTGGAAATTTTTTATTATTAAAATGCAGATCCTATTTTTGGGATTATAGAAGTACAAGTTGTGTTGTTTTGTCACACAGACCCAAAACCACAACTGGCCAATCAAGATTAACTAGCATTTTCAAGAAAGAAACGGAAAACCAAGATGCTCCTCCTGGTTGTCCCGACTTCTGACATACTGAAATGACCAATAGTGAACTATTTGAAAACAAAAATATAATAATTTTCAATAATTAGAATTTGGGTCTACCAATACAAGATTTGTCATGATCAAACTCTTACTAAAATAATTCCTTAAAGAGACAAAAAACCAGAAGAGACAAAAACCATTTGTTAAAAACCTAAACTTGTTTTGCTTGGAAGGCAAGACCAAGGGCATGAAACAGTAATAGGTGTTTTGCTTGGAAGGCAAGACCAAGGGCATGAAACAGTAATAGGTGGGGGGTTGAGTGGCAGTTTTGTAGGGCCCCAAGTCCATGATAAGTACTGGGCATGGAAAGTGATCCTTCACTAAGGTTTCAAAGTTTCTGTCCCACCTACCTTAGTACCTTCTGCTAAGGTAAAGGAGCTTCCATTCCTAAAGACTCCATCCAGGCTTTGTATTACATTATGCTCTAGGGCTGTCAATCTACGCCTTATAACACCTAGGCTCTCCTGCTGCTGCTTCATTGTAGCTTCATGGTTTCTGTCTATCCAGCTTCTTGTCCAGCCTTGCCAGAGCAAAATTCAGCTTCTGCCTCATGTGGGCAGCTACAATGTTGAACGCTCAATAGGGCACGGAATGTATGGTGTCCCAGGCAGCTAGATGTTTTACCACATTTAGCTCTCTTAACTTCTAGTAATTTTTGATGCCAGATCTGCCTTTTTGGACTTGCTTCCTTTGCAATTCCAGTAATTCTTTGTGGCTTAATTTCCTTCACAGTAGGAAATTTATTGCAAGCCCTCTACTTAGACTCCTTACTAGTTATAGTCTTCATGCTTCTCCTATGGGGTCTAAGGATGGCCTTTCTATTCTTTTATTCCTTGTCCTTGTATTGCATTAAAGCTGATGGTTTCCTCCACAAGTCTCCCCAATCAACTTCAATTGAAAATAAAGAGCAAAAAATATTCAGTCCCATGAATGGAGAAAGAAAAGCTCAGCAACTTACCAAATAAAATTGAATTCTCAGTACTTGCTCTTCGAGAAGTGTGGAAAAATCCATGACAGCTGCTCTAACCCAAGCACAACTAAAATGCATTTGAGTCCTTGAAGGTCGAGAGACAGTTCTTGAGAGCTGTTACGCTGTAGGAATGCTGCTGTCGAAGGGAGGTAACATAACATATTTGATATTACTAAGAAAGAAGGTAGGAGATTGAAAAATCCAGGTATCTCCGGCTGAAAACGGTGGCCTTCCTTCGCTTCAAAAATCAGATCAATTATTCTGTAGCCATTATGTGCTTCACTAAGCCCAACACAATATCCCTCATAAATGAACTAGTGAATGTGTGACTCTCTCCACCTTTAGCAAACTTAATATCATTAAAACCTTCCAAAAGATACTTTAGCCAAATAGTGAAATTGAAACCAAGAGTAAGGGTTTAAGTACCAACCCTTCTAGTAGAAATAAGACCTCAAATCCCTTGGAGAGCTAGGGTTCTAACTCGAGAGAAGGATTTGATAAAAGAAAGTCCAATCTCCTTTTCTTCTACCTAATGTTCAAGAATGATGGAACACTATAGAAACCTTAAGTTTTGAGGAGAGGAGTCTTACTAGAAAACCTGATCTGGCCTGCCAATTCCCAAGAGGGATTTGTGCATTGAAGCATTCCTTTCAAGGGCAGATTTATGATAAACTTTGACTCCCCTTTAAAAATGCCCTTTTTGAAGCATGTCAAACTTTCTCCCCTCCCACCAGTGATTCCATGCCTGCTTGATTGTTTGTTCCTTCGACCAAATGTTAGACATAAGCTGCTAAGAAAATTCCCCACTTAATTCAAGCAACCCCTCTTGCCCTGTCCTTGGGATTGATTTTCGTTGCTCCATCAAAATTAATTTATAGTATGCACCATCCTCTCCAAAGGTGACATCCAGATCTTTTTTGGTTTTTTGTGGGACCCTAGGGGCTGTCCTTTATTGGAAAAGAAAAAAATTGTTTCAATTTCTACCTCAACCAAAACGTTTAACCTATTTTCTGCTGCCTCGGCAATGACTTGTTTGGTTCTTGACCAGATTTGAGTCAGGGAAAGACATCTGTCTTGGAAAACACAGTATAATAATTAATTTCTGGCTACCATGGATTCCAAAATACAAAACCAGGTTCTAATTTCAAAATTAGCTAGAGAGATTTAGAAGTAAAACCTGATTTAGTCCATTTCCTTATTATCTCCTACATTGTATCCTCTAGTACATTTGGGTGCATGAAAGAACTCAAAGGTATCTAGCAGTCTGGGAATGTATGAGGATATGATCTGCATCCTCTTGAATCTGGCAACTTTGACTTATTGCATAGTGAGACAATATAAAGGACACATTGATTTTTTTATTCTTTTGACTATCCGTCTGCTAAGGATTAGATCGCCTTCTTACATCATTTACAAATTAGACAGAGACATCAAACTTGTTACAATCTGTTCTCTTCCTTCTGAAGAAACTCTCTTGCAAACTTGTTACAATCTGTTCTCTTCCTTCTGAAGAAACTCTCTTGAGGTGGCGGGTTAACATTTATCAGTCATAGTTTCAGGTGTGCCTCTTTGAAATGTTGACCTTGAGAATAAGTGGGCTGTTTTTTGATGGTGGGCTCCCTTATTTTCATAGGTGTCTAGAATTGATTGCCAACATTGTATTGAGAAGCATTGTCAATCTCTTTGCATTTACTCATTCACATTGCTGTGATCAAAACCTTGGTTGCAAACTCTCAAAAGAATTGGAGGGTTGACTTTGACCATTCTTGCTACCTTGACCCAATCATCTTATTCTACTTGTAGTTGGGATGTACCTTTCATGGGTTTCTCATTTTTTATTGAGAGGACATCCTCAGATTTGTTGGTCTGTGTTATGACACGTTTATCAACGAAAGCCTTGTGGGGAAACCCAAGGGGTGCTTCCCCATATTTGTGGATGGCATTCCTAGAAAACCTGTTGTCCTAGACTAGGGCACCTCATCCAAGGGGATTGAAACCTGGTACTTGCTGGCACAAAAGTAGCTAAATGCCCAGCAACATTGGTGATGAACGGTTGAGCTAACCTTTTGGGCTCTGTGTTATGACACCTAAGTAAGTGTTGGAGAAGTTTTTTTTCCAAGGAAAGTCTTGCAGGGAATCCCAAGGGGTGCTTACCCACGTTCATGGATGACACACTAGTAAAACTGTCAGTGTAGACTAGTGCGCCTCGCCCAAGGGGATTTGGACCGAGCACCTGCTGGCATGAACTAACCAAATACCCAACAACATTGAGCTAACCTCATCCAAGGGGATTGAAACTGGACACTAGCTAGCACAAAAGTAGCTAAATGCCCAACAACACTGGTGATGACTGGTCGAGCTAACCCCTTGGGCTCTATGTTATGACACCTAAGTAAGTGTTCGAGAGGCTTATTTTTCTTTTTCCAAGGAAAGGTTTGTGGGGAAACCCAAGGGATGCTTCCACACATTCGTGGATCGCACCGTAGTAAAACCATCAGTGTAGACTAGTGTGCCTCACCCAAGGGGATTTGAACTGAGCACCTGCTGGCATTAACTAACCAAATGCCCAACAACATTGGTGATGACTGGTTGAGCTAACCCCTTAGGCTATTCATGAGGCTTATATAGAACACCTTTAATTAATAATAACAACTTTCCTTGTCTTCATGATTATTGACTTTTTCAGTTTTGAGGTCTTGAGAAGAATAAAATAAGACACAAATGTGCTTGCCAGGAATGCCAGTAACATTGGCAGTGCAGTTCTTAACATTAAAAAATACTTAAAGACTGAACTTTTTAAAATAGGGGGCCACAATGCCATTCAAGACAAAAGAATTTTATACATACGGGATCATGCAGGATAGTTGAAATATGGACTGAAAAACTGTGTAACCACAGGAGCTTTTCTGTGTATTCGGATGGTGCAAATTGGAATAAAGCAAGAATTCAATGGAAATCACCATCCAACCATGAATCTCTAAACATTCTTAAACACATGAATGTGACAGTTTCAGGTGGAGCACAGCTAAATTTTTAGAAGCATTATTTTGAACTTTCAGATCTATAGGAAATTGCATGATCACCTTGTAAACTTCCATAATTGTGACAGTTTCAGGTGGAGCACAGCTAAATTTTTAGAAGCATTATTTTGAACTTTCAGATCTATAGGAAATTGCATGATCACCTTGTAAACTTCCATAATGAAGTTGGTAGGTTGGTTTGGTGATCTGCGTTAGTTTTTCCTGCTTCACTTGTAAAACGCAAATGAATCTAAGAATGCCTTAGGTTGCGATGATAGGTCAAAAGAGCCCATCCTAGTGGGAAGTAAAGGTATGTTAGTAGCCGGTCATGTCTCTCAAAGAGGGATTCCAGTAATATTCCTGGGAAGCAATTTTACTGTGGCACAAATAGATCCCATGTATTTGATGTGTCTATTTAGATAAATCTAAAGTGACAAATTGAATTAGGTCAAGAATTACTAATATGTGGTATTTATTTAACTTTGCCAGACAAAACATGATTTTGTGTATATGTGGAAGAAATCGTGATATTAATTGAAATGAAAGGGTTTCTATCGGAGCATTGTGATCTCTTAAAAAGGTGATGACTTAAAACACCAACCACAATATGATGGGATTTTTACACTCATGAAAGACAATATATCTTTCGTTGTGATGATAGGCCAAGAGAGCCCATCCTAGTGGGCAGTAAAGGGATGTTAGTAGCCGGTCATGTCTCTCAAAGAGGGATTCCAGTAAAATTCCTGGGAAGCAATTATACTGTGGCACAAATAGATCCCATGTATGTGACGTTTCTATCTGGATAAATCTAAAGCTACCAATTGAATTAGGTCAAGAATTACTAATATGTCTGATTTATTTAACTTTGCCTTACAAAACATGATTTTGTATATATGTGCAAGAAATCATAATATTAATTGAAATAAAAGGGTTTCTATTGGAGCATTCTGATTTCTTAAAAAGGCGATGACTTAAAACACCCACCACGATATGATGGGGTTTTTATACTCGCGAGTCGTGAGAGGCAATATTCCACTTGAAAGTTTCCACTATATATCATATTCTGTTCCTTCATGACTCTTTGCAGTATTCCTTTTATTCTTTTTCGTTGCAGGTTTGATATGTTTGCACTTGGGTAAAGAGTCTAGATATTCAATTAATTTTTTTAGATTCTTAAAGAAGAGGCAGACTAGGAAATTGGCCTTGTGTCTATATGATTGGGTAGAAGAATAATGAGAAATATATGAACTTGAAATAAGATTGAAATTTGAAACTAATACATATTTGGAGCTTGAATGTTTTACAGGTGAAAATGATTTTGTATTCTGGTTATCATTTTGGGGAATTTAGTCTCACAGCTTTTCAGTTTTTTGCTTGCTTCTTTGCATATAGGCAATTCATTGTAATCATTCATTCTGATTTAATGTCTGCTTCTTGATAATTTTAGTGCGCAAGGCAAGGATTTGCACTGGGATTTGCAGCTGTGGTTGGTGCTATTCCATGCATTGAAATAGACGCTCTATTGAAACTCATTGAGGAGTTGTTGGAGGTCACTTCTTCAATGAAGGGTCAGGTTCGTGTCCAGCCTTTTTTGTCTTTTTGGACTTTTTGGTGCAAGTTTCAGGGTGATTGGAAGGTAGGAAATGTCTAACTGAGATCAGGATAAGTGAATTGCATTTGCATTTTATCAAATGTTGACGAATGTTCTAGGAATGTTGGGCATTCACAAGGAAACTTGTTATATTTTTTTACTTTATTTACTTGACATGTATCTATACATTTTATTATAATCTGAAAACAATTAATGAATGTCAATAAGTCCAGATAAAGACAGATCTGGAAAATTGTTGACCAACTTAGACTGTAGATTGTTTAGCAAGTGGTCGAAACTAGATCTTTTCTGGAGTGATGTAAAAGGTAGCTTGCGTGAGATGTGCGATTGTAGCAATTGATCTGATTAGCCAAGTCGATGTCACATGCTGTGATTTAAGGTTGAACTGAACGTGCTTACAAAGAGTGAGGAAGATTAGCTTGAAAAGAAACTTCCAAGGAATAGATCTTATCCTTGTGCTTGTTGAAGGGATTGATGTCCTTGATTCAGTAGGTAATTGTTATCTAAATATATGCCAATGTAAAAGGACTTGTCAAAATGAACTTAATATCAGATAAGATAAGATAATTTTATTAATTTTTGACAAATGACCACAAAAGTAGGTCAATGGGGCTAAAAGATACATGATACATCTAGTGTGAATACAATGCGGGAGTGCGAAAGCCGCTCCTAGGTAATGCTGAAAGTAAGGTAAAGAAAGTGGAAGAAAAAGTGCAGCCTAGATAAGTGTCTAGATAAGCTAATCACTAGGTCTAACTAAAAGCAAATCCAAAAGATATATAATAGTGTCATAGCTGTAGTGATTCAAAGAGAGTCCCAAACTGGACAACTTGGTGCTGGTCGAGAGAGAGAGAGAGAGAGAGAGAGAGAGAGAGAGAGAGAGAGAG